>WIGN01000548.1:0-20125 GCA_014235955.1 Colletotrichum sojae
CTGTGGGAGACGTGCGCCGAGCTTGGCGTCGGGCTGTGTCTTGACATGGAGGTGGAGCGCATCGACTTTGAGACTAATACTGTGTATCTGGAGGACGGGGATGATATTTTTGGGGATGTTGTTATCGGAGCGGACGGTGTGTTGCTCACTCACTTTCACACTTACTCTCATACTCACTCACACGCTCTCACTTACCCACTCACTCATTTACGTAGTCACACACAAACCCACTCTCACTCCTACACCCTCTGAGTTTCACTCTCATCCTAAAGACATATGAAACCGAGCATCTTCAGCCAGTATATCTTGCTAACCTGGTGTCGCCCAAAAAGGACTCTACTCGGTGTGCCGCGACCAGCTCCTCGGCAGTTCCTCACCAGCCGTTGAGACCGGCGACCTCGCCTACCGCGCGACGCTCCCACTTGATTACCTCAAAGCCCTCGGTGACCCACACGTCGACGAGCTCTGCGCCAGAAAGCAGGTCACCGTCTGGCTTGGCCCTTCGAGACACGCGACTTTCTGCCCGGTGAGGGGCGGACGGGAGTTCAACCTCACGCTGCTGAAGCAGGACGACGCGGAGAGCCATGACGACGGGGACGTGGGTGAGATGAGACAGGCCTTTGAGGGATGGGATGAGACGTCAGTTTGAACTTCTCCTCACTCTTAATCTCTAGACTAACAGTCACGATGTCCGCAGTCTCACCAAGTTGATATCCCGCGTACCGAGAGTGCAAAAGTGGAAGCCATGCACGCACGCCGAACTGGAAACCTGGACAAAGGTGAGGACCATCCATACCCTACCCCGCTCAACTCGCCTAGTCCTGTGACTTACTTACGCCTCCCAGGGACAAATGGCCCTCCTGGGCGACTCGTGTCATCCCAGCCCGGCGTACCAGTCGCAGGGCGCGGCCATGGCTGTCGAGGACGGCGCCGTCCTCGGCAAGCTGCTGGGTCTGTTGGGGCGCTCTCCGAAGAACGGCTCGCCCGAGTCGATATCGCAAGTCCTCCACCTCTACGAGTCTGTCCGAAAGTCCAGGACAGCCGTGAGTGCGGCGGGGGCAGAGTCAAACAAGAAGTGGTACCATGCCGCCGACGGGCCGGATCAAAAGGCGCGGGACGCAGAGATGGCGGGAGCAGGACCGTCCACGGGGTGGTGGTGGATGGACCCGAAGTACTGGGAGAAGCTCCTAGGACACGATGCAGTGGCCGAGGCCCTGGAAGCGTTCAGGACGTGGGAAGAGGGTGAGAAGTGAAGCTTGGTTCCAACGATTTTGTCTCTTGTTTGTGCATTACCGACAGCTAGCCAACGCCAAATCGAATGCAAACAACATTGAATCCAATCAATCCATGCAGACCTGCAATGCATCTAATCATCCGTGAATCCAGTCGTAAAGCACATAAATCCAAAACTTTTATGTATCGTCGAGTGCGTTGTCCATCTCATAAACGCTTGCTCAGTGGCAAATGATGCGTTTTCTCATCAGTCATCCAATCGTTCAAGCATCTCTCGTATACTCGGACCTCTGGCGCCAAACATGCCCATACCTCATCACGAAAATCGGAATGGGCGCCAGCACAATGCTCCCGCCGCCCAGAATCGTAAACGCCCAGCCGTACCCGAACGCCTCGATCAACGGGCCCGTGCTGAGCGGGAGGAAGGTGCCGGCCAGGCACCGCGTGACGATGACGCCCGTCATGGCGGAGGCCGAGTACAGGCCCGCGGCGTCGACGACGTAGGCCTGCAGGGGCAGCGAGCATATAAGCAGCATAAACCCCTGGAGAGCGACGCAGGCGAGGAGGAATCCGACGTGCAGGCGCAGCTGGCTGACCCAGCCGTAGGCGGCGATAGTGAGGGGCAGGCCGAAGGCGCCGACGATGACGAGGGGGAGGCGGTACTCGGGCCGGCCGACCGGGTCGGCGCCGCGGAGCTTGACGTAGATCCGGTCGAGGCTGAAGTTGCTGACGAGGACGCTGATGAAGGAGCCGATGCCTGAGGAGGGTTAGCGACAGCACTTGGGTTCTGACATATGTCAAAACTCACTAAAGGTGATAAAGGAGAGACCGGTCATCGCGGGGGAGAAGCCGTAGACCTCCTGCAGGATGTTCGGCAGAGTGATGGACATGACGTAAAAGTACGCAAACGTGATGCAACCGAAGAACGACAGCGCGAGCAGCACGCTGGACCCGAAGAGCACCTCGCCGGGCCTCTTGACGGACTCCCACAGCCTCATCGCGCTCTTGTGGTCGTCGACGCCGGCCGGGTGCAGCAGTGCGGCGCCCGGGCCGTCGCGCTCCCGGGCCTCGGCGGCCCTGCGCCGCAGGATGGTCATCTTGTACGTCTCGCGGAAGCAGCAGAGGAACAGCACCTCGCAGGCGGCGGCCAGGGCGGCCGCGATCCAGAGCACGCGCCTCCAGCCCAGGGTCTGGGCGATGGCGCCGCTGATCATGGGGCCGACGGCGCCGCCGACGAGGGGCGCGAGGGAGACCATGCTCATGGCGGAGCCGCGGCGGTCCGGGGGGAACATGTCGCCGACGATGGCCGGGCTAAGGACGTTGGTGGCGACGGCGAGGCCGGTGAGAGCGCGGGCGGCGATGAGGAGCGGGGTGGTGGTGCTCAGGGCCGCGAGGGCGGTGGCGGCGACGAAGAGGGTGTTCGCGGCGTTGAGCACGGGGGCGCGGCCGTAGATCTCGGACAGGGGCGCGATGAGAAGGGGGCCCGCGGCCTCGCCCAGCTCCCAGATCGTGACGAGGAGGGCGGCCGCGGGGGAGTTTGCGCCGTCGGTGTGCTCGAGGTCGCCGATGATGTGGGCTGCCACAGGGACGACGGAGATGCAGGTGAAGGTTCTGCGGGAGGTCAGCAAGGGGTTCTTTCGGTGAACGGGATAGAGGTTGTTCTCTGGCTAATCGATGAGCCGCGGTCTGTCACATACACGGTGAAGGCCATGCAGGCCAGCAGACCGACGATGGTCCACTTGAAGGCCTCGGGCCAGTCTCTTGGGTTCTCAGGGTCGCCATTGGGGTCAAAGTCCAGCAAATGCTTGGACACTTCCTCCTCGCAGAGGGGGTCTTCAAGAAGGGGTTGGCTCTCCGTCATATCTGCGAGCTTGGTCCTACGAAAGGGGAGTCCGTGGAGTTGGTCAACGGCTCACTCGCAGAGAGAAAGATTCAGGTCAGTCTGCTGGTGAGAGGACGAGCTGCAGGAAGAGGATCGGTTTCCAGCGGGCGGGATACCATATCTTGAACTAGAGGTAAACAGACACTGACCACCCCCGGTCGGACCCTTTTTTTGCGTGCTCGCCCCACGCGTTTGGTCATTCAGTCAGCCAAAAAAATTTGATGGCCCGGCCGGGGTGAGTCGACTTTCATGCGTGCAGCGTGGGTGGCAACCATGGAGGAGCGGGGCGGCATCGGCGCAGCGGCGGTGCTGGCCGCAATGTGGAGACCGTCCCACGTGACATCCGCTTATCTGCGGCTGTCCGGGGAGTTGACGTAGCTAGTGACGGAGCGTTCGGGAAGCATTATGCACAGAGAGGTCTGGAATCAGCCAGACCTGGTATCAAGGGCAAGGGATCTTCTTATGTCGTTCGTGTGTCTGTTCAGGACCGTTTTATTCCACAGAGGTGGGAGAGAATCGGTACGTACAACCAACGTCTAACGGTCCCTTATCGGCTTATCGCCCGCCAATCTCGTCGTCGTACCGTTTTACCCCTTTCGGACAAGCGCGGGGATGCGCTCCGATGTTGTTCTCCACTAAATCCTCCGGCCGGGCTCGGCGGGCGGCTCTAAGATCCCCCGCGGCTTCTCTATGCTTCCCGCGGCGTCATCCTTACCTAGCAATTAGCCGACCGACGACCTATTAGTACAAGCTCAATGGGCGCGCCCTTCGACATCCCAAATCCACCGAAGGGCGCGCGTCGATATTCGAACCAACCCCTCCAACCGCTAGTCCACCAAGTCTCGAGTCTACTGCAACTGATCCAACGATTCGGCTCTTCCGATTGGCCAATTGCAACTCACCCCAGCCATCGCGCAATTTACACGACCAATTGTCCCTTGGAGTCCAGCCCCCCGGAGAACCATGGCGATCCCGCAACGCCTAGCCCCTTCGACGGAGGAACTCCGGGAGTTCTACGTCGGTACGGAAATTGACGATGTTCCGAAGCCCGCCTTAGTGCTTGACGTGGCCAAGGTCCGGAGGCATTGCAGGTCCATGCTGGACGCTGCGAAGGCTCTCGGAGTGGGATTCCGAGCGCATGTCAAGACGCACAAGGTCAGTGAGCTTGGGAAGGATGCGTTCCGCGACTTTCTTGCTGATGCTTTGATAAGACTCATCAGCTAGCCCGGCTTCAGGTGGGCGAGGACTCCCCAGAGATCAAAATCGTAGTCTCGACCGTCGCAGAGCTCCAGCATCTACTACCGCTCCTCAAAGAATTCAAAGAAAATGGCCGCCGCGTCAACGTCCTCTACGGCATCCCCCTCCCGCCGTCCCAGGCATCCAGGGTCGCGGACCTAGCACAGCCCCTCGGGCCCGGGAGCATCACCTTCATGATCGACCACCCGGACCAACTATTAGCGGCCGTCCGCTTCTCCGAGAGAGCCGGGTTTCCGCCGGGGATCTACCTCAAAGTCGATACCGGCTACCACCGCGCGGGCCTTCCGCCTACCGCTCTCAACAAAGATGACCTCATCCAGAAGGTCGCCCGTCTCGAGGCAGAGGGCAAGGTGGAGCTGGTCGGCGTCTACTCGCACAGCAGCCTCAGCTACGCCGACACAACGCCCCGTCAGGCCATGGACAACCTGGCCGACGAGATCAAGGGCTGCGTGGAGGCCCTGCGTCACAACGAGGCGCTCTTCCCAGAGGGTCGGGAGTTGACTGTTAGCGTGGGCGCGTCGCCACAGGTCACCGCCGTGCAGAATATCGCCGGCGCGAACGCTGAAGAGCAGAACCCCGATAGCGAGAACTTGCGCGCTGCGATACGGGAGGTCACGACGGCGGTGGGCGGGCTCAAGGTGAAGCTGGAGTTGCACGCGGGCGTCTACGCCGTGCTGGACAACCAGCAACTCGCGACCCATGCGAGAGCTTTCCTGGGAGATGCTGACGACGAGGTCGCTGTGTCCGTGGCGGCGGAGGTGTGTAGCGTGTACAACGCCGGCGAGAGGAGGACGCCAGAGGCCCTCGTGGCCGTCGGTACGCTCGGGCTTGGCCGGGAACCCTGTCCGTCGTATGCCGGCTGGGGCGTCGTGAGCCGCGGATCCTACTCCCAGAAGAATGACGCGGGGCGTCGACTGGTTGTGGCACGAATCAGCCAGGAACACTCCATCATCGCCTGGGAGGCTGGCGACGGGGATGCGGAGCTGCCTCCCGTACCGCTCGAGGTCGGACAGATCGTCAGAATCTTTCCCAACCATGCGTGCGTTACCGGGGCCATGTACGGCTGGTACCTTGTGGTGGACTCTGAAAATGAGGACGCGAACCAGGTGACGGACGTGTGGGTGCGGGCATCGGGTTGGTAGTCGGAGCCCGTCTCGGTTTATGGTGCACTTCTGGGCCCGGTGTACGATGCTTACTCTTATGTCTCAGACTAAATTGCAGAAGGCTTTTGGATTTCAGACTCCTAGTGTCTTGTTAAAACGTTCGTTTGTGTCCTGGTATCCAGCGGCTACACCTTCTGAACTAAGTAACCGCTAGAATACTATGGTATGGTTGGACTGTGTAGAGTTGAGTGACCGTGCTCGTCTCTTGAAATGTCAGAACTCGCTTTCGCTTTCGTATTGCATGACTAAGAGTTTGCCGTCAGTCCCGAAGGACACCAACTACACAATTCTCACCTAAGATTGGATATATCCGTCGAGAATGCAATCTTTCGACCAAGCCTGCCGAAGCTACTCGTTCATTTGTCACTCAGACCGATCTATTAAATGTTAGAAACTCCAACTTGGCGGCTGGGCCTCTTGAATACTGAAAGTCTATCAATCTCTATGTCGGCCTCCAGTTGTCAATAAAATCTCACACACCCTCCATCGAACGTTTAATTAGGAGGTTAACACTAAATAATGAGCAGCACGCTTCAAGCCCAGGCCACACTACCCCCAGCGGTCCAGGCTCTCTTGGACAAAGACGCAATCCGAACGGTAATCTACCGCGTCGCACGCGGCTCTGACCGCAAGATCCGCGACCTGGTCGAGCCCGGCTGCCACCCGGGCGCCGCCGCCAACCACGGCGTCTACGACGGGCCGCCGAGGGCCTCTACGACGCGACGATCGCCCCGGACCCCACCGCGGCCGCCCACCACCAGATCGGCCACTCCCTGATCGAGATCGCGGCGGACGGCGTCTCCGCGCGCGCCGAGACGTACTGCACCGCCAACATCGTCGTCGGCGGGGAGGGCAGCGAGTGGATGACGCTCCTGGTTCGATACGTTGACAGGTTCGAGAAGAGGGACGGGGAGTGGAGGATTGCTCACCGGGTCGTAGTGTACGACGGCGCTTCGAAGTCTGGGTTTATGGGGCGGTTGCCGAAGGAGAATTTGGGCGTCAGAGACGAGACGGACTACTCGAGGACGGTGTTTCAAGACTAACTGTTTCTCGGGCTTAGCGCAGTGGTGCCAAGGTAGTGTTCAATAAAGTCGTAAATACATGAACAAAAAAAACAAAGACCGATGATTCCGCCGTCCAGTCTGTCTGGGACTCGGCATCTGAGTGGGGAAGGGGAGCCGGACTCGACGTCAAGACACGGCAGGGCGCTTCCGTCGTCGGTCCATAATGTGGGGCCGGTGCCGGCCGATTGTTCATTGCAAAGGCCCAGCCGTGACCGGATTCAGCCGCAAGCTTCTCCGGGATGATAACGAGAACGGGGAGGGCATGAAAACATGATTTTGATGATTGGCCGAGGAGAAGCTCAGGCCAACAACAAAACTGCATATCTGGATGTCTCGTGTCTGACAGGAAGTGCACACCACCGTAGAGCCGAGGGCCCAGTTGACGCACGTCGTCAACCAATCGACGCCCATCGCTGACCTGCATGCAGCCCTACCTAAACCTCCACCAAGACCGGGCGTTCGAAGAAAAACGACGCAGGGCTCGCCGGCTTGGGTTCTTCATCTACCGGCATTCTCGCACCCGCCTGCCGGGGCTGATTCCGCAAGATGACGTAGGAACACACCCTCCCCCGGACGACCAGCGGGCGTTCCGTATCTTTCTCTGCAGTACTAACACCCGAAAACACAGCTACAAGATCTTGCCGGAGCCGGGCCTTACCCCGCAGTCGAAGATGGCTCCCGCCCGGCCCCGACGGCCCAGCTCCCGCCGCGACTTCGAGATCGCAATAATCTGCGCCCTCACCCTCGAGGCGGACGCCGTCGACGCCCTCCTAGACCATCACTGGGACGACGATGCCGACTTTCCGGGTTTTGACAAGGCCCCCGGCGATCCCAATGCCTACTCCACGGGAACCATCGGCCGCCATAATGTCGTCCTGACGCACATGCCGGGCATGGGAAAGACCAACGCGGCGGCTGTGGCGTCCAACTGCCGTTCGAGCTTCCCCGGCATCAAGCTGGCTTTGGTAGTTGGCGTGTGCGGCGTCGTGCCTTTCGACCACGAGGGCAGGGAGATCGTTCTGGGCGACGTGATCGTTAGCGACGCCGTCGTGCAGTACGACCTCGGGCGGCGGCTGACTGAGCGGTTCGAGAGGAAAGACACGCTGCTCGACAGTCTCGGGCGGCCGAACCCTGAGATCAGGGGCTTGCTAGCTAAGTTGAGGGGCCTTCGTGCCCGGAAGGCGCTCCGGGCGAGCATGGCAAGATTCCTAGAGATCCTGCAGCGGGAGCCGGAGCTCAAGGCAAGGTACCCCGGCGCCGAGGCCGACATGCTCTTCGAGTCGTCATACCGCCACGTCTCGGACGGTATGACCTGCGACGCGTGCGGGTGCGACGGGCAGACGGTGCGCCGGCAGCGGCTCGAACCTGAGGGCGGAGACACCCGGCCGGCTGTCCACTTCGGCCTCATCGCCTCGGGTGATGCGGTGATGAGGTCGGCAATCGGCCGGGACGAGTTTGCGCGGAGCGAGGGTGTTATTGGATTCGAGATGGAGGGCGCCGGGGTGTGGGACACGTTTCCCTGCGTTGTGATCAAGGGCGCCTGCGATTATGCCGACAGCCATAAGACGAAAGCATGGCAGCGATACGCGGCGGCAACGGCTGCGGCGTGTATGAAGGCCTTTCTGGAGCACTGGACGCCCCCTGAGGCTCCGATAGTGGGTACGTGATTCCTTCCCCATCGATGTTTTGTGAGGCGAATTGTTAAATGCCTACTAACACGGCTTCGATTAGAACTCGCGGGTTCTCTCTCGATAGCGAAGAAACCTGCGGGGCCCTGGTGTAAGTCGCTCTCGCTCATGCTTCAACATCCTTGCTGATACCTATGGGAGTAGTCATCGTTCCATTCCCGAGGAACGAGGGCTTTGTTGGCCGTGCATCGTTCCTCGCAAAACTTCAAGACCAACCTCTCCATTCCAGTTTTCAGACTCGCGTATCTCTCTTTGGCCTCGGGGGCATTGGGTACGTAACCATCATCTCCAGATTTACCTTGACAGTTTCTAAGCAACTACAGCAAAACGCAACTTGCCCTCGAGTATGCATACTGGGTCCGCGAAACGCACCCGGACGTATCCGTTTACTGGGTGTACTGCAGCAACGCAGAGCGCATGCGAAGCTCCTTCGTTTCCATCGCCACGGAGTGCAAAATCCCCGGCTACAACGACCCCAAAGTCGACATCCTTGCCACAGTACAAGACTGGCTGATGCGAAGAGACCAGGGCTCGTGGCTGATGATATTAGACAACGCCGACGATGCAGAGCTCTTCTTCCCAACCGCGAATACAGACGATAGCCTGGGACAGTACATCCCCGAATGCGCCCACGGATCCATCCTCGTCACGACGAGGAACAAGCAAGCAGGTCTCAAATTAGCCAAGGGCAAACCTCCCATAGAACTCGACACCATGAACGACCAAGAGTCGCAGCAACTCCTGCGCGCGGGTTTGGGCGGTTGGGCATCCGATCTCGATACACAAGAAACTAACGACTTGGCATCCCGCCTAGAGCACCTTCCACTAGCGCTCGCGCAGGCAGCCGCGTTCATGGAGGCAAACACGATGGGCGTGAGCGAGTACCTGGAAATGCTGCGGGACAGCGACCAGGCGGCCGTAGACCTGCTCGGCGAAGACTTCGAGACAGTGGGAAGAGACAGGTCAGCGCCGCGTGCAGTCGCGGAGACATGGATGGTATCGTTCGAGCAAATTAAGAAGCAGAGCCCGCTGGCGGCGGAGTTGCTCTCGCTCATGAGCTTCTTCGACCGGCAAGCTATTCCAGTGGAGTTTTTGGTGTCAAATTCCACACAGGGCTTAGATGAGAAGGGGAAGGAGGTGTGGCTTCATGGTCTTATTGGTAAGCTTTTTCCCCATAGGGTCTCCCTGCCATTGAAGAGTGAAAGATGTAAGCTCGATGGTTCCATCTTCAATACTGACGTCGTGTGCGATAGATAACTATAAACCGTGGATTTCGGTCGGTTTCACGGACAAGTCAAAACAACCAACGGCAAAGGGTTGGTCGTGGAGGGAGGCCAGGGTCAAGAAGGCCCTCGGCATCCTCAAGGCCTTCTCCTTCGTCACAGCGGGCGCGGACCTTAGTCTCAGCGTCCACCGGCTCGTACGTCTCGTGACCCGGAAGTGGCTCGAGAGGGACCGCCGGAGACGGGACGGCCTCTACTGGCACGCACTCTCCGTCGCCACGGAGGCCTTCCCTTACAGCAACCTCGACGTCGGCGTGGACTGGGAAACGGCCGCCAAGTACCTGCCCCATGTCTCCTCGGTCGTCGGGCTGCAACAGCGGTCGAAGGGAGCCTCGACGGCCGAGAGGCTTTGCAGAGCCGTGCTATGTCACAAGGCCGGGGAGTTCTTCTGCTTCCGCGGGCAGCCGAGGGAGGCTGAGGAGTACCTGCTGCCGGCGGTTCGCACCGTGGAGGAAATCCTAGGAAAGGAGCACGTCTTCGCGCTGGAGACGAAGCAGAGCCTGGCGCAGGCGTACTTCGACCAGGGCGAGATCGACGAGGCCAAGTGCCAGCAGGCCGAGTCGATACTCCTGGAGACGCTGGAGATCTCCACGCGCGCGTTCGGGGAGGCGCACGAGGTTACGATCTACGGCAACGGGCACCTGACGATGGCGTACATGGCGCAGAGCAAGCTCGCGGAGGCGGAGGAGCTGCTGCTGCGCAACACGGAGCTGTGCTCGCGGACGTTTGGCGAGGACAGCCATAACACGCTGACGTGCATGGGCAACCTGTCCATCATCTACTCGTGGCAGGGCCGGTGGGCGGAGGCGGAGGCGCTGAGCGAGAGCGTGCTGGAGAAGGGGAGGAGGAGGTTCGGGGCGGAGCACCCCAAGGTCTACATGTTCATGGAGAATCTGGCGTACTTGTACTGGAAGAGGGGACGGTGGGAGGACGCGAAGGAGTTGCGGCGTGCGTCGCTGCGTGGGATGCAGGCCACGCTGGGGTTTGACCACCCGCGTACCATGGCCAACTTTTTCAAGATTGCGGAGTGGGAGGCTGATACAGAGAAGAGCGTATAATGAAGCATGGTCATCTGTGAAGAGGTGCCTTCTAAACTAGTGTCAACCACTGTCATCATTAACTACGCCTTGCGATCTTTGGTCGTCGATTGTGCATCCACAATTTCATTGTTGATTTGCTGCCTACTACCCCCAACATCATTGCGGAACCTGGGTTGTCTGGACATACGCTTAGTTGCCCATCGCTGAAGTGGAACAGAAGAAATTGCATGAGTAATACATAGAACAGAACTCGGACTCTTTTTAAATACAAACTCGGACTTGACATCTCCCAGTGGAGACATGTTGCTTGATTCTATGAGATCCCTGTTTAGGCAGCCTGGCTAAGCCTCCTGCCGACACAAGCGCGTAAGCATGCATATGAGGGGCATCTTGACAATCACCCCAGTTGTGCCTCATAATAGTTGCTCATTCCCCCTTCACCATCAAAATCTTCCCTCTTCACCTCTTGCAACGCTTGATTCTCGTTGCGCAATCGACTTTCACAAGTGGTTCACGGAGATTTTGATTGAAAAAGATTCGAGATTACACCGTATGACCGTCCAGGCAAGACAACGACTAAGGAAGCGATGGTCAAATTACCTTGCCACGTACTCGAGCCCGACGATCCGGGCCGAATTTTCTTCGGCCAACAGCAGATTCTCGGCGCGATACAGGAAGCTTTGGGACCTAGAAATACGGGTAAGGACACACACAAAGGCGGGAGCAAATCCACGCACGCAGACACGGACCAAGATGTCAGACTCCCATTACGGCAGTTCGCTCTCTGCGGACCCGGCGGTGTGGGCAAGACTGAGGCGGCCACTGAATTCGTCCGGAGGAACAAGGACAACTTCGACGCCATCTTCTGGGTCCGCGCCGACGAGCCCGCGAAGCTGGACCAGTTCTTCGCGGAGATGTCGGTCAAGCTGGGTGTCGAAACGGCGGAGGAGGCCACGCACCAAAAGTTCTCACGGTCGCTGGTCAACAAGTGGCTCGAGAATCCCGTTAGGGACAACGAGTACGGCAGTCCCGAGGCCTCCTGGCTGCTCATCGTCGACAACGCCGACGACCCCGGGTTGCTCGAGGGGTATTTGCCCATTTATTGCAGCTCCGGCAGCGTCCTCGTCACCAGCCGAGACCCGCTCGTGTTGCAGCCCTACTCCGAGAACCCGCGCGGCATCTACTGCAGGGTCGCGTCCAGCCTGAACATGTAGCCGCTGAGCGATGCCGAAGGTGGTGCCCTCCTTCTGAAGCTGGCCGGATTCGACACCAACGCGGAGGCGAACTTGGAAGGGACCGCACGGGATATATCCAGGAGCCTGGGCGGGCTGCCTCTCGCGATCTCCCAGATGTCTGAGATCATTCGCCGACAAGGCATCAGGTTGTCCGAGTTCCAGTCCATGTTCGAGGAGGACAAGCACCGTATCGCTTCGTTCGATATGAAGCACTATGCGACCGTTTGGGCGATGGAGCGGCTGTCTGCTGAGGCCAAGGGGCTTCTCAAGCTTATGCTGTTCATGGACCCGGACGTCGTACAGGAGAGCATTCTCTTTGACGTAGCCGTCCTAAACTTTGGCCCGTCCTTTTCGCTGGCTAAGTTCAACAAGGCGTGCGTTGAGCTAATGCAGTCACCGCTCATATGGAGGCATGAGAGCAAGACCGAGCTGTCGGAGTATCACATTTCGGTCCATCGTTTGCTCCAGGACGCGACCCAATCCTACATGACAGGCGAGGAGATGCAGTCCAACTTCGCTGCCATGGTCGATTTCTTGTGGCAGACCTGGCATCCTGCGCAGCCGGCGCTTCCGCCGCCCACGAAACCCTCCAAGACACTTCAGCGCCAACCGACCGATCCGAAATATTTAACATCTTGTCGGCCGCTGTGTCTCGGATTGTACCCGCATGTCCTCCGGCTGAAGAACCTGTGGCCACTCATTTCCGAATGTGACGAGAGCACGAAGATTCGATTCGCTGCTCTACTGATCAAATCAGCTTGGTACGTTCGGAACGACTTCTTCTTTTTTTTCTTTGGCGACCGCGGAATACCGAGTGCTGACGGACTCTATCAGGTACCAACAAGAGAGAGGCATGCTACGTTGCTTCGATGGCTTCTTCGACGTCGCCAAGTCGATATGCGAATCCGTGCCGGGCGACGACAGCGACGCCGTGCTGTACCACATCCACTTCTGTCTCGGAATGATATACGCCGGCACCAACGATCACAAGCTCGCGCGCGAGCACAAGGAGGCCAACATGGCGCTGCAGCTGGCCGTCTGCCGGAGCGTCGGGCCGGACTTTGTCGACCTGCGCCTCGCACTCGTCTTCATCCAGCTGGCGATAACCCTGGCTCAGGAAGGACAGCTGGAGGAGTCGATCGCTGCCTTCGAGCGGGGACGGGACATACGGAGGAGCCTGGAGCTCAGGAAGATCGTAGCCTCGGACGCGAGCCACGCGATGACACTGATGCTTTGGGGGCGGCCCGAGGACTTCGAGGCCGCTGAGAAGATGGTGCTGGATTCCATTAAGCTGTGGGAGTCGACTGGCTGCGTCTCTTCATCCAAGTAAGGCCTCTATTTCCGTGGATTGGATTACGGCTAGCCGGATGAGGCTGATCTTGCTGATGTGATCTGCCTTACAGAATAGCACGACACTTCCAGGCCCTTGGGAAGCTTCGATACATACAAGAACGATTCGACGAGTCCTATGAATGCGACAAGAAAGCGCTGTCATACTTCATTGACTCGATGGGGGTGCGTTCGTACCGCTCGGCGGACATGCGCGTCAAGTGCGCCATGTATCTCATGCGGAAGGAGATATGGCATGAAGCCTCGTAAGTCTCGATCGCACGCTGAAGAGCGCCATCTGAACGTTCTCTCTGTTTAGTGCTGACCTGTATCGATTATTAGACCCTTGCTCAATGCCGCATATGACTGCTGGGGTCCTTATGGCAGCTTGTTCTTGCCCGAGCTGGCGCGGAACAAGTGGTTGAAGGGGAAGCTTATGGACGAATGGGCTGACGGTTGACGTACGTCATTTTGTTCAAGAGGAATTCGATCGTCTGGTGGAGTACCGGTCTAGGTAGGTAGCAACCGGATCGATCGGATCGCCAGGGTCCTCGTAGGATCTAGTTAAGTGTCTATATTACCAATCGGGGAGAAGGTTGCCAACCAGGGGCTTCAGACGTTGAAGACTGTGGCTTGTAGTGAACCTGCACATATTTGACCTTGCAAATAAGGGTTAACCATGGACTACTTAGACACCTTTGGACTGATCTACCTCATGGCTAGAGCCCCCCCAGAGCCTGGTGGACTTCGACACCTTTATCATACAGGACGTTGTGACTGTGACGGCGCAGCTCGTAAGCGGTGGGGAGTAAGCGTAAGTGGCGTGGGCATAAGAGATATGGTTTACTGAATACGCCTCCGAACGTCGGAAATGGATTAAATGGGTCACTAGGGTTTTTGGCCCTGTGGCGTTTTGCTGCATTCAAATAGTAGTGATAGCTCCTCACAAGGGCACCCATCGAAGTAATTAACAACAACACGCTCTTTTACCCGTACGCCTCGTAAGATCGTTGATGAGACCCCTCGTCGTTACAGTGACAACTACAATGTGGAGTAATAACTGACCAGCACTCCCCTGCGTCGAAACAAGAACTTTTCTAGGTTCACCTGTTTCATCTCGGACTTGATCCGTCTATTCGTGCGGTCTGAATCAGCGAGAGGATTGTCCCATATCTGTAGGCCAAGCATGAAACATGTTCGAGCTGACCCCTGACGGTTTGATCCGGACCATGTGGGGTTTCGGCAACCTCATTGCTAAACTATAAGACGACAGCCCTCTCCACCCTCGAACTCTCTGACAGCTATGTCTACATAACCTGAATTGCACCACCATTTCCGTACAGCCTCGTCTCCAATGCAGCAACGTTCTCTCGCCGTTTTGCTGGGCTATGCCGCGGCAGCCTTGGCCAAGACCCCCGATGGCTTCCAGCCGGCCTCGAACAACGATCTCATCGTTGCGTTCGGAGCCCAGTCAGCTCTCAATGGCGTAAACCTTCCCAAAGCCGGTAGGTGAACGGAAGACAAGTGGAGGGGGAGACGGAACAAAGCTAAAAGAAAACCCCCCAGACACGGCACAGGAGCCTACCTTCGGCACGACCGAGCCCTTGACGGGAAAGAGCTTCGCTATCATCATGGTCGATATCGACGTCCCCTCCGCGGCAGGAACGTTTCTGCACTGGGCCCAGACGGATCTGGCCCCGGACGCGACGACCAAAACGGTCCAGCTCGGCGCCGACGGCGAGCGCACCATCCACACGCTGTCCATCGCCGGCGGCGCGGCCGCTATCGCGGACTACAGGGGCCCGTCACCGCCGGCGAGGAATCCTCTTACTCACCGCTACGTCGAGCTTCTCGTCGACACGAGCGATATCACACCCGAGGGCACGCAGGCGCTTCAAGCGCTCTCGAACCGGCAGGGCGCGCAGGTCAACGACGTGCTGACGCAGGCCGGGCTGGCGAATAAGGTGGTTGCTGGAAACTTCTTCACCGTCACCAACGGGCAATAGGCGGACATGCGGAGAGTCCTTGTCGCGTAGGTGTCTAACGATACTGCGATGCACGTCTGTGTTGTCTGTGGCATGTTAGTAGGACTTCTACTGCGGCATCTCCGCCGAGGCTGTGTCGCCGGCAGTGGCAACGACCGCCAGCTTTCAAAGTCTCGCGCGAGGTGGGTTAATGATGCACTTTGGCGTAGAGTTTTGGGGACAGACCTTTCCGACGCTCGGTTTTGCCGGACCAGAACGCGCGGCGCGGGGACTGCTAATACGTTTCGAGTCGTATGACGTCTCAAGTAGCATAATACAAACCCAGTTTCATCCCATCGTCAAATATGCGACCCCATAACCATAGCTTCGGCTTAGATCGGATGATTGCCTACGAAAACAACTATTACATAATATTCTGTAAGAGAAAACACTTCTCGGCGTACATTCGAGACTTCGACAATCCTGATAACCATCTAACTGTTCAAACAGTTGGTGAGGCTCTTCGATTGCGGCTCGAAGTTGAAGCTGGAAGACGTAATTGGCGTTGCAACTTTAAGTCATATTTTCAGAGAAAGTAACGAAAAGATTGATTTAATGTTCAAATGGCAAGAAGTAGAGTGTTGTATGTAAAAGGAGTGTATTCTACACCAATGCGGCAAAGCATTGAAGGTACAGAGACAATTCCTTCGACATCCTCAAAATCGCCAGACGCCTTTTTGGAGCATTACATATTTTCCGGGCTCAATGACTCCTCAAAGTCTCTAAACTTAGTTGAGGAGGCCGCAGATGAGGCCGCCGAGGTCCAGCTGGCTGAGGACGCCGCCAACAATGCCAAGGACAGTGGGCAGAAGACCGGCAAGGACCTCGACGAGCAGGTGGATGACGCTGCCGAGAAGCTGGAAGACGAGCTGGAGGAGACCCTCGACGAGAACGTTGAGGGTGGTCAGGAGGTGGCCGATGACGGTAAGGAGAACGAAGACGAGGGGACCAAGGAGCTCGAAGATGGCTGAGCTTCTGTTAGCAAGACTTTCCAGAAAGCGGAACGAAAAAGTTGGAACTTACTGATGCTGAGAGTCTTGAGGACGCTCTGGATGGTGTAGATGATCTCGAAGATGAGCTCCAGGACGAGGCCAACGATCTTCTGCTTGTCCTCCTCGACGATCTCGACGGCATCGGAAAGCAGCTCAACGACCTCGCCGACGAGGGCATGGATGAGGCCGACGACGATGGTGATCTCGCTCTTGACGAGGGAGACGATCTTCTCCTTCTTCTGGGCGGCGCAGGGGCCGCAGGCGCCGACCTCCTCGACGGTGGAGTTGATGACGGAGGTGTGCTTCTTGACCTCGACGATGGTCGTCTGGATCTTGGTGAAGATGACCTGCTCGGCGCGGGTACCGAGAACGTCGACCTCAACGTTGGCGATCTCGCGGGCCTTGATCTCGCCCTGGGCGGTGGGGGCGGCGAGGCCGGTGGCGAAGAGGCCGGAGAGGGTAACGAGACCGAAGTTGAAGAATCTCATGGTGGCGGTTGGTATTAAGAATAAGAATTAAAGGAACGACTGTAGTAGTTGGATATTTGGAAAGGAGTGGGGGGGGGAAAGGCGCTGAAGAGCTGTGGAAGGAGTGATTGATGATGATGAAGATGGAGAAGAAGTCCGTTTCTGGGGCCAGTCACGCTGTTTAAGTATCCAGCTGAAGAGACAGCATATTGAAGCCAGACCGCTGACGTCCCAAGGTCATGGACCAAGAGGAGGGTGGCTTCGTGATGAGATCGTGCCCCAAGATTTCCTGTTCGGGATGCAATATCAGGCGCCCGGGTTCATGACTCTCGCCATTTTGAAGAAAGACGAAGATCGTAGCACAGGTTTCCGTTTCTGGATGCGTATCACGATGATTGCGTTTTGACAGTGCAGCTAGTCGGGATTAACCCTTGCTCAAGACTCCAACTCACTAGCCGGGGGGCTTCTCCGGGGTTCCCGTATGGGGCCGGCGTTCTTTAACTTCAGGGTCTTAGCCTTTCATTGACGGCTAGGTAGTTATGGTAGGTTTGCTAGGTTTCTCTTGTCCGCTGGCAGTCTGTCATCTCCAGCCACATCGACGGCATGAACCGACGACGGCCACATAGTCTTTGGGTTGCGCCGATAACCATCGGCTTAGCGCTGCGACTATTGGAATCAACCGTTGAGTCCAAGACGCTGGAGAGATTCAGCTCAGCCCTTTGTCGAGTTTGGAAACAGTTTGGGGTCGACGCTCGGAGAATTTCGATCTGCGGATCCGCACGTCGCGGTGGGGTGGCTGGAAGATCGTCATTTAAACCACAACCTAATGCCGAATCGAATGTATCCAACGCGTGGGAGGCCGCATCAGCGCACGGGCATTCATCGTGAAGCGGTGAAGTTGACCGGAGGCCCATCCCAAGACACCCAGCAGACAGAAAGCCAAAACTTGTGGATTGAAAAGGGGGCTATCATCCCATCGTCATCTTAGCCGTGCTCGATAAGTCTTCTGCCTCGATCTCTGCTCAATAGGCCAAGTGTGAAGAGTCCGCACAGCAAAACTTGACGTCTCGGCTTCGAAACCCACTTGCCGCCGAGAATGGTTTTCGAGGTTAGGGTGACTGGATCCTACACAAGCCCTTCCTGGTCACCAAGGGGCTGCCTCGTGGCTATCGTGTCCCACTTGAGCCCCTTTACTTCAACACCGCGGATTATGGCAACCGTCGTGACCTCTTAAGTATGTCGTCATTTAATTTTGATGCGTTTTGGGAATGAACGTGCGGACAGAGATTGTCTATGGTTGTCCCATCGTATCCCCCCGTCTGCAGTTGAAGGTGACGCTCAAGAAAAGCGTACTATTTGCACTTAGAAAGCGCGCATACCACACTAGACTGCTCGATAAAAGATATCCGGCAGGAAAAAATAAACACGGACCTTTCAGTGCGATGCCATTTGTATCAATATGAAAAGCTAACACCACCTGAAGCTTCATCGCATATACATAAGCAAAATGTGCTTCTATCATTTCCTGGGAACCAGACGCAAAATCAGATACTATCCGATCGTCCAAAGATCTATGTAAAGAACTACCATGTCTTTTAGTAGCGATGTTTGGTGGTCAGAATGAGTCTTTGCTCATGAGCATGTTCGCAAACGTGGCTTCGAAGCTATCGGAGAAGAAAGTCCTGTAATCTCGCGGTGACGACGCTGTAAACATTCTCAACTCTCGTGAACTTAGTTCATGCGATACATTGCACGATTCAGTTGCTTGCTTCTTCAAGCCGGCTTTATTGAAAGGGGGAGTGAGAGAATAGCCAATGGCAGCGATGGTTGGAAGCCAAAAGAGGACGTAAACTGAGAAATCCGATGTCTGAATATGTCGTCTTTAGCTTTTACTTCCTGCTATCACATCCACGGCATGCACAATGCTAGAAGAACTCTGGGGGATTATAAAATAGAACGGAACGCACATTTCGCACTATTTGTGCTCGCGAAGCAAGATAAACATGCTCAAGAGCCTCCCATCCCCTGTTTAGCAATGGCCAAACTTGCGACGAGCTGATGTTGGAACATTGCAAATGAACCGCCCGGGTTGAAATCCCCCTTCCGTTTGCTTGTGGTGAGAACGTAGTTCTGATATCCTGGTTCGCGGGCCTTGGAGGAGGCAGTGGTTTGGGTGGTAATGTAGCAGGCCGCAGAATACGGGCCCCGAGCATTGGACTTGTGAATCGCATCTTGTACCGTGTAGATTTCAAGATGCTGAGAAGTTCGAGTATTTTTAATGGGGACAATGTTTGGTTTGACTTAAATCAGAACATCCAGTCACATCGACCAACAATCAGCACTGGATGCCTGACGGACGCCTCGGGCGTCAGACCTCGTACGATAGAGCGATTTGTCAGACCCAGTAACTGTTGGTGAGGCGCGGTGCCCTGCATTGCTGCCTACAGGCTGCAGCCGTCATGGGACACAATAGTGGTTGCATTGGTTGGTTCGCCAATCGCCTGATTCTCCGGGGCACAGCCTACGATTGCTTGGCCTTCATCGAGAGCACTTAATACCAAAAATGCCCATTTGTCAACAGAAAAGTCTACTTGAACTCGTTTATATATATCACTCGCTCAAGAGGTCGACATAATGAGCGCCCAACATTCCGAGCAGCACGCCGACACGGCCAGCAGCACAAGTCCATTCCCTCATCCAACCAAGAAGTCACGACAGTCAGAACCCGAGGATGAAGAGAGGCAAAAGAAACCTTGGAAATACTCTGGATACAGCGTGTTTTCTCGTCTTCTAGGTTCGGATGGGGACTTTTTGGTCGTTCGTTGGTTCGGACATCTCCATGCGCGGCTAATCCTGTGGCTGCAAGACTCGGTTGTGCGAGTTGAGGAAGATCTTGATTTCATCGACAGAGAGTGCTCCAAAACAGACGGGCCTGATTTCAATAATGGCTCCTTTCGAGAGGAGCCTATCGCACGACGTTCTGGGATTTTGAAGGAGTTGAAACATGCCCTACAGGACTATGGTAAGCAATCATGGTTTTGTAAGGAGGGTTGAAATGGAGAGAGGGCGCAGAAGCAAGACACTTCCAGTTTTATTCCAACATCAATACACAAGACGACATGGTGTTGCGCAGCTCGAGGCTTTGGGAACTCCCAACGTCTGACCAGCGCGATGTTGAAAACTTGGAAAACTGGTTTCTGGCTAACCCAGGGGCCATCAATCCACCGGAAAGGTCCTTCATTGAGAAGAGACGACTTGGTGTCAATTGTCCCAAAAGCAAAGAGCCCACTCCGACGAGCACTGGAGAGAGTTCCAAACTTCGACTTGAGTCATGACTATGCCTGGCCTCATCGACGCCCACATGCACGTCTCATCCGGGGGAGAAGCACTTGTCAAGTGCGATCTCAACTACGAGACCCTCACTATCGAGGAGGTCTTGCAACACCTGCAGACCTGCATTGATGCCGA
>WIGN01000549.1:0-20069 GCA_014235955.1 Colletotrichum sojae
ATAGGCTGACGCTTTCTTACCACGGAGAACGACAAGCAATACTGTCAACGGACACGAGTCCGAGGCGCGGTTGCTGTCGCAATGCGAGTGACTCAACGCCCGCCAAGGTCGCCAGTCCTGTCCCTCGTCTTCAACGCCAACCTGTTGCAGCATCAGGTCGGAGGACATATCGCACGGGTTACGGGTGGGTTGAGAGCAAGAAACATATGGGACTCTCCAACGATACATCAGGAGACTTTTCACTTGCATACGAGGCTTCGATATCTTGGCGTTAAGTAGACGACACGTCATCAGCAGTCAGGCTTCTGTTGAGTGGCGGCTAGCGACTGCTTCTTCCTAAGGACGCTAACAGTACCAATTAAAGAAGGGCAACAGCAGGAAGTAGGTACATGTAGGCGCGCCGGGAGCGAGACGGAAACATTTGCAGAAGCTTAGCGTGCACGCAGAGCAACTCGGTCGTCGCACAGAGCTCTTTGATTGGAATCTTCAGGGGAAGGACTGGCAGCTGGTATGGCAGGGTTCGCAGCGCCTTCGGAAGGGTGTCGCTGGCTAAGACCCACATATCTACCTAATACCAGACGGCAAATATTCGGTTAGGAAACAGTGTCTCGGACAAGGATGCCGCCAGCTATGTAGCAGAGTCCCGCCAATTCAATCGCACCACGAAGAAAGGGTTTCTTGGACTGAAGTTCCATGCTCCACAACCATGGACCTTGAAAGTCGGATCTCGGCCCTAGAAACGACCGTCCGCAAGTTGGATCACTTTTTGACACTACGTGGATTTTCCGAAATCTCAAGCAAGCGAACGACCCGTCGTGGCAACCACAATGCAATCACAAAGGAAGAACCGCAATGGGCCAAGGACCTGAAGGGCATACTCACCCAGGTGTCCTCCGAACTTCTAGACGTCAAGAGCGTGTTTCTGCCCGCAGCTGTCGCCAATACCGATCAACATCCTCCACCTGCCGCCGCTGGGCCGGCAGACTGCCCGACTCTTCCCTCTCTACGGCTGTCTATTACCTCAAGAGACCACCAACCACAGTCGCTTGGGAATCAAGCACCATGCCTTCCCGAAACTCAAAAAGCCAACTCTTCGAGAGAAGAACTGGTTACTCACCCAGGCCCCCTGGACATCGTTCCAAGCTCTACGGTGACGTCACAAGCAGACCAGAAGACGTTAGCTGCCGGCTCTTCTCCAGACGAAGCCGGGCCAGATATGTCTCGGTCCAAATTTAGCCTAACAACGGAAGAAATGGGCGACAATCTGGTGTCAAGCATCGCCCGTCTGGTATCCGAGGAGGAGTTCAGGGGCAAAATCCGGGTCAAGAACTTGAAAGAGGTCAAGTGGGATGATCTGCGCTCGAGAATGAAACGCCCAGAACAACGCGACCAGCTCGGGAACGAGTACTTTCCTGGTACACCCGAGAGGGGTTTCTCATTCCTGAAGCTATCTACATCTTCTAGGTTCAACTTTCCACGCTTTCCGAGCACCACGATCAGGCCTTCAGATGACCAGCTGGAAGCTTTCCTGGACGAGGCAGTCGAGTCTCCCCCCCAAGGGAACATACCCTACTACGTCGGACCTCCCCTCTCTCCCGACTTCGACTCGCTGCTTCATCCTGGAGAGCAGCTTGCGCAATTCACCGCTATCGATGGCGTGAACTCTTACTATTGGCACGCCGGCGAGAGGTTCTCCGGCACTTCAGTCCATTCTGAAGACTGTCGTTTCTGGTCAGCCAACCTTGTCTTTGTCGGGCTGAAGCTCTGGATAGTCATTTCAGAATATCATACCGCCAAATTCGAGGAATTCATCCGTCAACACTGGAAAACCAACCACTGCGCGCAGTCCGTCCGCCACCTGTCATTGTTCATCAGCCCGAGGCGACTCCGGGAGGAAGGCATCGACTTTGTCATCCACTGCGCCGGCCCGGCGACATGGTCATCACAAAACCAGGCCAGTACCACGCCGTCGTCAACTATACTGCGTGTTTCGCAATCGCCATCAACTTCTTGCTCCCCGGGGAGACAGTTATCCCATCAAACCTACATGTCTGCGAGCAATGCGGGCTGTGCAATCTCAAACATTCAAGTTTTCGTGAGGTTTCCTGCCCGCCATCCATCGACGAAGCACCGAACGCGGAGGCAGCGCGCGTTAGCATTGCGGACAGGACAAAACGAACGAGGAATCCGACACTTGTGGAACAGGTTGTAAATCCACACAAGAAGCCAAAGACTGCCCGAGTCCAGTCGGAGCTGCAAGAAATGGTCGAACAAGTACGCAAAGCCGACGAGTTTTGCAACATCCCCTTATACAGCGTCAAGAGACCACCAAATCCGGAGGTCTTTAAGCTCGCACTGTTGATCAGCAGCCGACCGGCCGTTCTACAATTCTGTGATCTCATTCGCAGCAGAAGGGATCTCAACGGTGACCGTGCTCTACTCAATCTCTCCGATGATTTACAAACTCGCATCGGGCAACGCGTCAGCGCCATTGGCAGGTCCCAGCGGAGGTCAATCCTCGAGCAACTTCAAGTCCGCCTCAACCAGTTCTACCTCGCCAAAGATATTGAGCGCTCTAAGAAAGACCGAATCAGGGCCGACACCACTTTCATAACCAGCGTCCTCGAACAGGCTCGATGCTCAAAGTCCGTCTTCGAAAAACACCGGACTCTTGGCAACAAGTGGTCGCGAGTCTGTCGCAGTCGTGTCGAGTTAATGTGTTTCATTTTCTTGAATGGAAAGAACGTCTTCAACCTATCCCCGGGTCTCTTCCTCGAACTGGAAGACGAATCGCTCGACATTTTACACGGTCTCTTGGATAACCCATACATCAATGCCATCTGTACTGCGGCGAAGGCGTTTCTACAATCACTAGACAACACATCTGAAGATGTTGAGTTTCTCTGGGAGACTGAGAAAACGCCCCTGGATAAGTTGCCAGAGGAGAGAATTGTCTCGCTTTTACAACCTCTCCCTTCCCAGGCTGAAAACACATACGACTCTGAGAGCCATCAAGATTCGCCCCGTCCACAAGGCTGGCCCGACGACTACCCTTGGCCAGCCGACCCAACTAGAATATACGACAAGGACGATATGTGCGAATTCTGTAACGAATCAGATTGCGACTGCATCCGGAAGGTTCCTGCCAGCCTAGGTTATTGTCACCGACCTCGTATCAAAGATTACAGGGAATTAGGACGAGGGCTGCAGGCAGTTGCCAGGAAGTCCGGCCAGGCAGCATACGCGACAAACGGATATTATCGGTTTTCTCACCGGAGAAATCGTACCTGTGGATACATATAACGACGACCGGGCTCTGAACTTTGTCAGACCAGACCTCCCTGAAGAACCTGTTGTCTGTCAAATCCTCTGTGTCAGAGCCGGGAACTGCTTCAGGCTGCTGAACCACGCTCGCAATCCGTCCGCCAGATTGGTGCAGATGAGAGTGAGTGGAAGGTACATGACGGCAGTCAAGGCTGTTAGAGAGATCCTGGACGGTGCACAAATTACCGTTGACTATGGGAAGGACTGGAGCAAGGGGCAGTGCCTCTGCGATGGGTGTTGAGGTTGGTAATCCTGGCGTGCACGGGCCACAACCACCTCTCATCTGGTTGTGGCCCGTGCATGCACACCCTCCGTACCTCTGTACCTTAGTCTTACAATTTCTCCAAGGAAGAGGTACAGTAAAAGGCGTAATGGGCTTCGCCACATATTTCAGTTAACACTTTTTGTGGTGGTAGTGTGGGGCTGAGGCCAACACGGCTTGGCTAATTACGCTTGTTGTGAACAAGTACTCTGGGAGTCGTTGCTAATGGCGCCAGAATTGACCAGAGCCAGAACTAGCCCATGAGTAGTAATCCACCGGTGACCCAACCTATTATATTTGTCTGTTGTCTTTTTAGGCTGCGGTCCCTGCTCTCACACCGCAACTTCCACAATGTTTCGGTAGGAACTCCCATCTAGAAGATGGTAAGAGAAACTAGCACACCCACTTATAGTACGCACACGATGATGTGGCAAAAAGGCGAAATAGGTCTCGTTTCTGTGGAATTCCAGGTCAATTTCCAGTATAACTCTCTATAGCTACATATACAGAAGTGTCTTAGGTTCAAGAAAATCACGGAACCTCATGCCCATTTCCCATAAGCTCGAGTGTCCAATCTGATAGAGCCAATGCGGAAGACATGGTGTCTGGATGATCCACACCAAGGACCCTCTCCCTGCGGCGGACACAGTCCTGTAATAGTTGCGTTGCATCTTCCCATCGTTCCTGGTCTTTCCAAGTAAAGGCAAGATTATGCATACTCGTCAGCGTCGAGGGATGCTCCTCTCCAAGTACCCTCTTTCTTCTCTCCATCACCCGGACATTCAACATCTCGGCCTCCTTCCATCGGCCTTGGTTCCTGTACGTCGACGCCAGATTGGCCATGCTCGTCAACGTGTGGGGATGCTCCTCTCCAAGCACCCTCTTATCCATCTCCATCACCCGCACCTCCAGCTCCTCGGCCTCCTTCCATCGGCCTTGGTACCTATACGTCGACGCCAGGTTGGCCATGCTTGTTAGCGTGTCGGGATGCTCCTCTCCAAGCACTGTCTTATTCATCTCCATCACCCGCACCTCCAGCTCCTCGGCCTCTTTCCATCGGCCTTGGTTCATGTACGTCAACGCCAGGTCGGCCATGCTCGTCAGTGTGGAGGGATGCTCCTGACCTAGAATTTCCGTCCGAATGCTCACAGCCTGTCGCACTATCACCTCCGCCCTGGAATAGTTTCCAAGCATCACCAAGTACCAAGACACATTCGTTAGTAGCTTACTCCATTCGAGCTGATCGCGTTCTTCTGACGGCTGTTTGTCCAATAAAGGCTGTATGTGAGGCATCAAAGTTTGACACTGCTGCCACGTTTCAAATACGCCCGATGGAAAGTGTTCCGAGGCTGACTGAAGAAATAGCGTCTCCCATTGGTCAGGAGAACCAAATTCTGAGATCCAAACTTTGGTGCAAAATTGCACTAGCGAGTGCATCTCCAAGAGACCTGGCGTTGCTGTCATAGTAACGAGTGAGTAGCCCCGGAGCACGTCCAGGTCATCCTCGAAGGCGATATTGCTGGTTTCCCCGTGCTCATCGTTGGTCCCTTCGGAACCTATATTGCCACTATTGTAGTCGTGCAACATGTACTCAGGGATATTTTGAGCATGGAAATAGCTCATTAGTGATAGAAGGTTCGCCGCCCGCGGCTGCTCTCGTTTGATCTGCTCAAACGTCACCTGCCACGTTACTACGACGGAATTCGACACCCCGTCATATTGACGGATATCCCCTGTATCGCTGCGAAGAAGAGTGCCCTTTCTGTTTTCACTCTTCTGAAATTCGTCCAAGTACGACAGAATAGTCACCCGGGGACTTCGTTTGTTGATATACGCTGCTGCCTGGTTTACGGCGAGAGGAATGCACTCAAGGGTGCGGCTCAGCCGTAATGCGGCAGCTTCGTTGACGTCCCGGCCCAGTTTCTTTTGTAGAAGCTGAAGAGCCTGTTCGTTCTCCATTGTTGGGACCGTGTAGATCATCTTGACGTTACCTGTTAACCTCTCCGCGGCGTCTGAATTGCGCGACGTAATCAGGATCTTGCTGTTTTCTCTCTTTGGTAGATAAGACGTTATTGGCTTCTCGCTATTACGCTCGGAGAACAACATCTGAATGTCATCCGCATTGTCGATAATCATAAGCCACGGGCTCACGTCCTCTCTCTGTAGCCAGTCGCGGACCAGGACTAGGACATCGACGTCAGGGTCGTGGCGACGAGGAAGCGCAAGGACGTCTGCTACAGAGCGGTAGGACTCTTCAAATGTTGCTTTCGTGCTGCTATGGACCCAGAAGACGCTGGTTTCGGGTGAGGTAGCGTGGACTGTGTGAGCGAATTGTATGGCCATCTGGGACTTGCTGCTTCTGTGTAAGTTTAGGTCTCGAACAGTAGCTAGTGCGACATACCCAAATCCGCCCAGGCCCGTAAGAGCAAAACGGCTTGCGGGTCCGGCATACTGACTTTCCATCCATGTCCAGATGTCGGATCGGTCTACAAAATCGGGATTGGAAGGAAATGGTACGACGAAATGAGGACTGCGGGCGACAGAGAGATCCTCAGCCTTGTTGAGATCCTGTAGTCTCTCTTTGACGTTGGGAAGACGATATAGAACTATTAAAAGTTAGATAATATAAAATAGACTGGAATCATAATACTAACTGGAGCCAAGTACTTCGCCAATTGGCTTCTCAGCTTCAATACTGGTTGGTGCAATCTGGTGCAAAAGATCCTTGGCATACGCTGCCGCCATCATGGCCGCAAAGCCTTGCCACTCCTTGTTCTTGTGGGAGTCGGAGTAGTCGCAGATCCCCCGGATGACCAGGCACGGGAAGTGGTTCATCAGGCCGGCAGCCTCCATCTCAAAGCAGAGAACGTCTCTCTCCGCCGCTAACGCGTCCCGGGTACGCGCGTCCCTCATCAGCTGATTCCCGCTGGCAATCAAGCCGTAGTGGATGGCAGGGTTGTCGTCCTCCTCGTCTCGTTTCTGCCGGGCTATAAGGTAGGCAGCATCTTCGCCACACTCAAAGTCGCAGCCGTGGGGTGAGCTTGAAGGGTGTACAATATCGGACTTATATAGCCTGTCGGTTGCCGGGGCAGGTTGTCTGTATTTACCGCGCTTCTTGATCTTCTCTAGGCTCTTATTCACGTCGTCCACAAGCTGGTGGCCCTTTATTTCATACGTGCCCTTGAGTGTGGTAAGAGCTGTCTGTAGCAGTACCGGTGGCTGACTTAAGAACCCGGTCTCTTGGAACTTGCAATTCTGAATGGTTTTGCCAAAGTCGTACTGGAAGACGCCACCGTTTCCATTACCTGGACTGCTAACGACGACATCACCGAGTCGGATGTCATGCTTCTGGCTAGGCGCGCCGCCTCCAATACCGACCATCAGTCCAATACGCACGTTCGGGAAGCTATGGATCATGTCTCTCGCCACCGTTGCTGCTGAGGTCGTGCCGTATTGGCCATTGGGTAAGGCGGCAATGACGACGTTGTGGCTGCCGATCTTGCCCAGAATGTAGCTGTTGTTATCGTGTTGGGCGACTTGTCGCGGGCCTGCGTGTTCCTCGTCAAGGAAAGCCCGGGCCGCAACCGACTCGGCCGTAATGGCGCAGATCCAGCCGACAGTGTAGACAAGGGGGTTTGCCCCATAGATTGACCCTCGAGCCGCAGCAACAGCAAACAGACTGAGATGCTTGTCTTGGAGAAAATATTCGTCTCCAACTCTACTTTTGTCGTACCGAGGTAATTTGGGGAAAAGTTCGGCCCAGCAATCTGCATCCGTTTCGTCTGACTGCGAATCGTTCGACGCAGTGAATGCATACATACCAGGTATTACTTTGGATGTTGAAGCACTTTCTTCTGGATACTTCCCGAAGTGTTTGCAATCGCAGACGGCTAGATCGCATGTGTTTCTGAAATCTTCTGGTGGTTCTAAGCTGTTTCTGTCTTGACTGTTGATTTGACTAGAGGCTGAGCTCTGCGGTGTGAACTTTTCATCTTCCCGATATGGTGGTAGAAACAAAGCAATGTCTTGCATATGCCGTTTGATATGCTGCCGCAACTCTATTTGAGCCTCTGGGGCAACTGGTTCCGGAAAGCGCTTTTGAATATCATCCGGAAAGCCGCCGCAGAAAGGGCAGCTCAGGAACATGAACACGCCTTTGCGACGACTAGCTTCTTTTATGGTTAAGTAAGTTTCCACGGATATGTCGTTGTGTTTTAAGAGGTGCTTTTCAAACCCCTCCTCATCCACTTCCCAATGCTCCCCGTTGGGCAAATCGACATGGTATCGCTGGGTAAGGTGGCTTTGCAAGTGCTCTAGTAAGCCGTTAAAGGTGTTCGGTACATCAAAGGGCGTTGTACAGTCTTCGACTGTGCAAAAGTACGGCTCGAAATCTTGCATAACATGTTCGCTATTTCGCCCGCAGCCAGATCAGCAGATGAAACAGACTTTCCAAATACGAAAAGCTAAACTTGACACTTACACCCAACGGGTCTTTTTGGCCTCAGAACTGCGAAAATGGACACAGCAATAGGGGCACCTAAAGCTGGATCCAATAACACGGGGCGGCTTTGGAAATTCATAATGCCGCAGAGCAACTGAAGCAACACTCTCAGGTCGTTTTGGACGCTCCACCGTCAACTGAGGACCAAGTTCTAGCTTGGTTATTTCCGTAGCCGAATAAACAGTATTCTGATATCGTTGGGGCTGGTGCCCAAGCTCGATTGCTTTCATAGGCCCTTCCGTTCGTGGAAGCAAGTCTCGGGAACCGCCCACACCTTCGGCACTCGGTTTCGGCTCGAGACCAGAAGGTAAGTTTCTCTCACGTATGACCACATCAATATCTCGCTTTTTTTGATGCTTCTCGAGATACTCAAATCGGATTCTCCTCCTGGCAAACGACTCCGCTATTCTCTCGCGGAAGTTCTCGGATGCGTTTGGGAACTGGTCCTTAGCTTTCGCGGTTGCCATCTTCTTGAATCCATCGTAAGCAATCTTAGGGCCTTCTTTCTGTCGATAGATCTCAATTCTTTCTTGGCGATGCTTAGCCCCTGCCTTGTCGATTTGCAATGCGTGTCCGTGGAGTCGGTCAATGGTGTCTTCAATATGTTGACGGAGATCACCGTTCCTCTTCTTCGCCGCGCTGATGCTTTCAGATTCCGAGCAGTCAAAGGAGGGCAATGAGTCAAATGAAAGAGAGGAATCATCTGAACTGTCCTCCTGCCCAAAATCGTCAGCGTTTATCGCCTGCTGGTTGGCCTCAGCGGGGTATAGCAGGTCTGAGTCGATGTGATTAGCTCTGCCATTGTAGAAACAACCTCGAAACCAAATAATCACCATTGAGATCTCTTTCCAGTGATTGTAGCAAGCTTCTGATTAGTTTACAGATATCGGGGACGTCTTTGAGTCGAGCGTGGATGGAGCGAAGACCTTGGGCGTGAATCCCAGTTTTGGTGCACCACAAGTTGAACTCGGCAAATTGGCGAGACGCCCAGAAGCCTTTCTCCGCGGCCACAGTAGCTTCTTGGGCTCCTTCTTCAGCTAGAGCTCTCTTGAGGCTTCTTGAACATGCTTGGGCGAGATCTTTGAGGTTTGCGGTGGTCTCAGGATCCGCCTCGCTGTCGCCCTGGTGGCTCGAATTCGTCATGGTCGCCCAGAGATGGATGAAGCGGGACTGGAGAAGAAACAGCCTGCTGATTGCGGAGTCAAGCGGCTACCTAGATACTTATCTTTTCTGAAAGATGACAAGAGAAACATGTCTGTCACTGCTCCAACCGAACCAATGGCAAGGGTTGCTGCTGTGATTACATGCATACATGGTGGTACGACGCACATATCCAGCCACACGCTCGAGTTTCTATTTGTTACTCGCGTCCCCACTACGATCTTGGGCTCAACAGATGAGGGAGCCTGATTTGGATGTGAGACGCTTGCAAAGGACAAAACGATCCGCGCCGCCGCCCTCTCTCGCCAACAATTCTTGATTTCTCCACCCCTGAGAGACTTTTTGGTGCTCAGCCTGGTTTCAAAGTCAGTGTCTTCTGACTGGAAAAGCTAGCATATTATGATCTTTCTCTGACATTAGCTCAAGATTCAATTTCAAATTATACTCCGAAACTAGTATGAGTCGTCTTCAGCTTCTCAGCCTGGTCATTCCGGCCTTTGGGGCCCTTGCGAAAGAGAGCATTGAAGGCGATATCCAGAACGCGAGCTTGTCGCGCGACAGCGCGGACTGCTATTCTGACATAGTTAACATCGGACAAGTTTTATCTATCTCATGCGGCGAGTGGACCTCGGGCTTGCGGGAAGAAGTGCTAGATGCGCTACTGGAAGCTCTGGAAAGCCGCATACCAAAGCCAGACGCCCTATCTAGGTTCATCGCAGCATATACGGTAGGCTCTTAGCTATATCTCATCATTTTCCAAAAATTGAAGCTTACCTTGCTCAAGATTACCTCTGTAGAGGAGCCTGAAGCCAAGCGATTCGAAAAGCTCAGTACACTGGCCAAGTCCATCGAGTTGCAGGGCCTTGGAGGCTACGATGAGTGTGCTTCACTGCTAGGCCATACAAGAGATAGGGTAAGCGAGTACTTGGAACTTCTCGGTAAAAACCTTTGGCTTTTCCACAAAAGTGAGAGGACGTCCGAAAGAAAACGTAACAAGTTCCTCAGGCCAGTTAGGCTCGCTGCAAAGCACCTCCTGAACGTCTACTTCAGTAACTGCCCGGGACCAGACATGGAAGAGTTAAAGCTGTCTCAGCATCCCAGTGGCGGTGTGAAAGAGACTACAAACAAGATTTGTGGCCTCCTGCACCAGCATTGGCAGTGTCAATGTGTTCACCGAGCTGCGCGACCATATGGGCCTCGGGAGGCGAGAATCAGTCTCAACAAACACCGAAATCTGGTGCTGAAGGTGTCATCGCCTAGGGAAAGCTCTCAAAGCCGTCAGTCAGCCAAGTTCGAGATCCTACTGCCCGTCTGTAAGGACAGTATTGAGTGGAAAGTAACGAATATTGAGGCCGCAAATCCAGCTTAGTAAGTCACACATCATCGGTGTCCCTTTGAGAGTTGAGACTGGCTCCTTTTCTAACATTAAAAAAGTTCCCGAACGAAGGCTAGAGATGGCCTGAAGGCTGTTGATAGTGATCTTTGTCAATGGTTGTTGAAGAGCAATGGCTTCCAAGTAGATTTTCTGGTCGATAGGGACAGACTGTGGCACCTAACACCCCGACTATCCGAGGATGTCGACCACCATACGAGTATGAAGTCCCTTCAGCAGCTGCTGGGAGATGACGCCTCGATGGCCAAAATCTCAACCTACACTCCCAAAGAGAAGTTGATTCTCTGCTACATACTAGCCAATTCCCTGCTTTTCTTCTACCCAGGTACCTGGTTGAAGTCATCTTGGGGCAGCGATAAGGTTTATTTCCTTCGTCAGGTGAACAGTTCGAAGCCGCTGATTCTTACGATGCCTTATCTCTCCGTGGACCTTCATCAAGCGCACACTCGCCACAGACCCTTACGGGATCACATGCAGGTACACTCTCACCCAGTAGTCTTAGATCTCGGCATTATTTTCCTTGAGATTGCCACTGGCATCAAGTTTGTCAGCAAGTCGCATCATTCAGTCGAGAATGAGTGGGAGCAATGCAACAGCGACGTTCGGCAAGCGTGGCAGCAATTCCAGGACCTCGAAAAACTGAGCGAATACGACAGTTCCAAGCGTATATCCCCGACTTTACGGAAAGTGATTTCTTCTTGCATAAAGCTGGAACCACCGTCCAACTTCCCGTGCAACTCTCTTTCCGAGGAAGGTCCCATCCGGCAATACATTTTGTCATGCATTGTTCAGCCTCTGGCATCAGAGTTGAAGGACGGACACCAAGTTCGCTTGGAGGACTTACATCTCCCTTCAAGTCCAGAAAAAGGCATGGAAAAGCTCAGTGTTTCGAGCGTGCAACATTTGACGGCGTCGTGCCGACCTACGGCCTCTCAATCTCTCACACCGTCACGCGAACTTCCCAAACAACATACCATCGCCACGGTCACTTGTCCCATTCGCCGTGACGAATTCGAGATCGCAGTAGTGTGTGCTCTACCGCTTGAGTACGATGCTGCGGCGCTTGCTTTTGACGAATTTTGGGATGACGAGGGCGACCGGTACGGAAGGGCGCAGGGTGACCCGAACACCTACACGACCGGTCGCATCGGACAATACAATGTCGTATTGGCACTCTTGCCGAACATGGGCAAAGTGACGGCAGCAAGTGCCACCGCAAGCCTCCGATCGAGTTATGCAGGCCTTCGACTGGCCCTCCTGACCGGGATCTGCGGTGGAGTTCCCGGCTCTGACCCCGAAAACGAAATCATTCTAGGAGACGTTATTATCAGCAAAACTATCATCCAGTATGATTTCGGTCGACAGTACCCGGATGGATTTGTTCCGAAAGATACCAGAGATGATAACTTGGGCCGATCCAATACAGATATCCGCTCTTTTCTTTCGAAATTTGAGACGAGTCACGGCAATAAACTTCTTCGACGCGGGGCTTCGCGAGTTCTTGCTCATATACAAGAGAAGGCTGTCAAGAAACAAGACCGGGTGCGGTATGGCCGTCCAGTTGCATCGGAGGACAAGCTCTTCAAGCCGGGATATTTGCATAAACACCGGGGCCAGTCTGAAGATAGGTGTTGTGAGTCTGCCTGTCAGGCGGCCCAGGCCGCCTCGTGCGACGAACTTTGCTGCGATCCAGCACAACTAGTAGCCCGAAAACGACTCAGGCAGATCCAAGAATTGGAGCGTAACGGCATGCTTAGCGATAGCCAGTGCTTTGAAATTCATATTGGCTGTATGGGATCAGGCGACACGGTGATGAAATCTGGCGAAGACCGCGACAGGATCGCTAAGAAGTATGGAATCATGGCCTTTGAGATGGAGGGAGCTGGCGTTTGGGATGAGGTACCATGCATCGCTGTCAAGGGCGTCTGTGACTACGCGGACTGTCACAAGAACAAGAAGTGGCAGGCATATGCGGCCGCAACGGCAGCATCCGTCATGAAAACCCTTCTTGCATACTACGGCCGAACAGACAAGCCGGCGGGCTAGCAGGCCATAAATGTTGCACTGACGGAGATGCGGACCATAGAGGTTATGATGAAAAGTTGGACTAATCATAGACGATGCCGTCTTGTGCGTATACTGGAAGAATGTGCCATCTTTTCCCGCGACTGAACTTCGTGATTTCTACTGGGGAGGACCCTTTCGGAGGCCACCCCCAACGCCGGTATCCTGCCCTTCTGTCACAGCCAGACTCGTCAACAAAGGCAAGTTGGTAGGACTGGTGCTGCGATATCCGATGCAGGTAACGGTCTCGAAGGTCGTCATCCCGTTGCTGTGCGATGCGACGGATCGTCTTTCTCGTCCATCCAATTGACCGCAGGATTCGACCGCTCGATCGCTCCGATATCCTTGTCCCAAAGTGACGATAGAGGAATTCTGCCATCTCGCTTCGATACTAACGTTATGGCTGTTTGATTAGCATATCACAGAGGGCTTTCTGCATGCGTGATGTCATGCACTACCGCATATCAGAGTCTGGCCTCAACAGACGCATCTTCTGAACGGTGCGTATAGAACACGAGGCAGGCGTCCGAGGCAATGAGACGATTTTCAAATCCTTGCGATAGGAGGGACTTGATCAAAGAACGCTATGCGGCATCCAGCTGCGGCGTAAAGAAGGAGAATGATGGGACGAAGGGCGGTGGAGCAAAGATGGACGGACACCAGGCAGCTTTTGGAAGGGCTGGATCCTTGACGGATTACCAGTAAGCCAGTTCTTGCTCTGGTCAAATTTGGCTCTGTTAGTGACTGCCCCACGACTACTTGGTCACTACAAAGGTTATCGGCCAAGCCTCATAAGCCACGGCTCCACATCGCCACTACTAAAGTTATTAACTAGGAAATTTGGCGAAACCCATTTCGCCTTTTATGTACAGAGGTTTGCAAAATTGGTGTCCGCTTTTGCAAGTCTGGAAATTCAGTTGAGCACAGACCAGTCGGTCTTGGCGCTTACGGGGTACATTGGCAGACGACAGGAGTACTTCTCCATACGGAACAATACATTCATTCATATCAGAAGCCAGAACTGGCTTTTGGCTTATTTTGGCTCTGAGGGTCAGCAAGCCCATACCCACTGCTGACTCTCAATTTGTGGCGCACGTGCGCGTTCAGCAGTATAAGCCAAAAATGCCTGTCAGCCGAAACTGCGCTCATCTTACTTAGCGTATACTCTACTGCAGGATATCGCCCGAAGCAAGAAGACACTATATCCGAGCTAAAATAATCGGCTTCGGAAATTGTTTTCCCTACTTCGATTATGGCCATCTCATCCATATATAGTCAGTATATGTAATCGTAACGCCCTTAGTATCGGCGACTTGCCTGTGTAGCGCCCTCTGCGAGAGATATAAAAGATGGTCAGTGCAGTGCGCCCTTGGGATGCCTGAATATCGATATGCTTACTGTACTAACCACCAATAAGCCTGCTGTAAGTCAATCCAAAGGGCGAGCACGCCGCCGTCGGTTTGATCCTAGCGAGAGTGTCTCCCTATATATCGTTTGGCAACGCCGAAAATGGTAGGAAGTTAGGTGTGTTAGGTCTCGACAATCAACACTGACGCCTCCACCTTGAGGTACGATATCATGTGGAAGATTGTGTCGGAAAGCCCGGTTATGTAATACGGTCGGAAAGCCCGGTTATGCAATACGGAAGTGAGCCATGGATGTGGCGGCAACATTGGCCCCTAGGATTACCCCGCTCAACTTCAAGCCCTATAATGACACGAGGATTCAGGGGTCTGCGAGCTAGAATCGAGGAACAACAATAGATATCACCTGTTGGCCCCTTGGCTAGGCGTACGATTCGACACATTCAGCTACCTTACCGCTGCAGCAAATGCACAAAAGACTAGGATGTGGAGTCAGCACTCCACATTGCTCTCACATACATGTAGCCAGAACAGGACAGGCAGGCAGTGTCACAGCTCGAGCCTGGCGGGCTCGATGGAAGCCCGACCGCCAGACAAGCTGACTCATTCTCCGCCTATACCGCCAGTCACGTGGACTCGCGCACGGCACTGTGTAGTTAACCGAAGATCCCGACACGTCCTGGAGGTAGCTCTTCGAGCTACCTCTCGTCAACAGAGCCTGACCTACCTGTAGGGCCTACGCCCGTCTGTAGCAATAGAATCTGTTCGCCCGAATCTACCGCCGCCTCCCGAGTCTCCCTGCCCGCCAGAGCCCCGACCGTGACAGGCAGGGATCTGTGACACGATAGTAATATAGACACTTTAAGCCGAAATTTACAATAGAACAGTAATACAATGCTATTAAGATAGCCGGCTAATTGGAACATCCTATATTTTGCACATTCCTGAAATATTTTGTATAATAGTACTTTTTCAAATCAGACACTAATAGCTTTCGTGCCGACTTCTGGATTTCCCAAAAGATTAATTGAAGCTTCTTATGCCCGTTCAAGAGACCAAAATCGGTGCTGAAAATCCTTGGCAACTGGTCTGTTGATGTAGTTTCGATATCAAGTCAGCCGATCTGTCAGTTTCATTGCTGAATTTGATGCCCTCGAAGTAACGAAACTAATGAGATAACCGCGCATTCGGGGATCCAACCGCAAATAATCACGAGAATAATGGAAACCCCTCTTTTCCGGTAAAAATGGAGAGGCAGACGGTTCCGATCCCGCTTGGTGTGGCACACCGTACAAGTTGACGAGTAGAGTATAAAAAACAAACGAGGGATTTTCAAGACCTTCGACAATGGAACTTTGGGGAATTTCTGCACGCGCCACTCAATGTTCGAACCAAACGCAAAGTAGACAGCAACTCGCAGCGCAATCCTTCGATGCAGGTAACGGAGGCCCTCGGGACAGGGCAGGCGGCAGGCAACAAGACCATGTGGGATATCGGCCACGAATCCCTCGTTGCCGAAATGACAAGGAAATAACCGGGAGAGCGAGTATGCTTCAGGGTGGTCAATGGGATGGCAGACGACCTATACCATCGCCCAACTGACAAGCACGCGTCGAGATGGCGGCCCCTGTTGGCTTGTTGTCCTACGGCGTCGGGCAAAGCGAGCACGCAGCCAACGGCCCCGCGTTTGGGAATTCATTCGAGGCAAACGCCCGCTGTTGTCTCTACGTTGCTAGGGTCGGAGTTCACAGCCGATGCGAGGCCATCTACAGTGACAGGGAACTTCCGTCCTTGGCAGGGTCCTGCAGGGTTCTTCATGCCGTCATGCCGAAGAGCAGCCGTTGCCTGCGACTTCCGCCAAATTCAATGTCGAGGTGCATGTTCACTAGCGATTCTAGGCAAGTTTTGTCGAAGGAACCAGAGTTGGGACGAACATTGAATGCAGCCATGCGACGACAGACCTGCTGGCCTATCGGCGCGTGGCTCGACGAGACCTCCTCTACTCGCAAAGCACCGATATCAAACCTTTCGAGGAAAAGAAGCGATATTTCAGAGTCATCCCTGCGTGCCGAAAGCCGAAGTATGTAGTGACGGCAGAGGGGACTTTGGTGTCGAGGGACGCAGGTGCATTGGGCGATTCCGCTTTGGGAACTCGATTCGAGGCCTACGTATCTCGCGGCGGTTGATTCGTTGCGCAGGCGCAGATTAAGCTAGGTTGTCAATCCTGGAGGGGTTCGGATGACCATGTCGTCTGCATGCACGTAAGCTTTTGGTTTGATCCACGGCTGTCATCACCTGCGAAATACCAGCTCAGACGGTGTGACGACGGCAAGACGGTTGACGACCGACGGAAGCGAAGTAGAACAAGCCTTTTCGTGCATCTCGAGGGCCACGGCGGGAGGGCCCAGGGGCATGGCTTTGTGCCACTCTTTCGCACTCGCTTACAGCTTGGCTCCTTTTTAGCGTGCTGTCGTGCCCGTCTACCGGCTGTCTAGGCAGTAAGGCTAGGTCTTCTGGCCCAAGCTCCAGCAGTCTCCGGGTACCTAAAGTACCACAGTACCTACCTAGGTAGGTATGTGAGTAGGCATGTTCCACTCCTGGTCCAGCCTGCACGATACGACGAAAACGATCCCGCCAACAACTGTCGAGCGCAACTCCAGACATGGTCGATTGAGCCCAACCGTCCCAGTCGGACTCGGATTCTGCACATGGTGATTGCGTTGCCCATCCTCCGAAGCTTGGGAAACTCGTCTAACCCATTTGCAATGCCCACCATGCCAGCAAGCCCCCTCGGGGGCCCGGCTTGGTCCCCCTTTCCGCTCGTCTTCGCATTCGACTACCCTAGGGTCGTCTTGCCCATACGTACGGAGACCTGTTCCTCCGGGCTTATGTGCCGCACTTCCAGTCTCGAAGCGATCCCCAACTATGTAGCGGTCGTGGGCTCATGAGGATATATGAGGCACCGGCGCAGCCCGGTGTTGCAAAAGAGATTCTCGTCGACATCGTCTTTCCGGCTTGGCATTCATCTTGACATATCTACCCCCTTCATTGCATTCCAGAACCTTTTTGGTGCTTCAGAAGTTCTACGGGTCTCAGAATTTTCATCACATATATATCCATTCATCCCCAGACCGCTTGGGGACTGTCGTCGACATGGTCTTCATATACCTAGGCAAGAAGGCCTACCGGTCGTTCAAAAACAAGCAAGGCCAGGAATCGAAAACGCCCGAGTCTGACGCAGCCACCACAAACGAACCGTCTATCGAGGCAACCAACGATCGTGGGAGTGATGAATGCAAGCCAGAGCCAACACCAAACGCTCCAGGATGCGGCCACCAATTCGACGCGTCAGCCGGGCCTTGCCCGACCTGCAAGTCTGCTCGTCGTGAACAACTGAAGTACAGGGCCAAGATATTTTTTGGCCTCGTCCTTCCGTTTGTTATTCAGGCCTTGGATGTTACCATTATTGCGAGTGCCCTACCCTGGATCGCGTCCGACTTTGGTATGCTCGCCCTCGCCCTTACGGCCGAATTATCAGGCTGACAGATGTGCAGGCGAAACCGGCCAGCTCAACTGGATCATCGCAGCGTTCAACCTCACCTCAGCAGCTTTCATTCCTTTCTGGGGGCAGATGGCCGACATCTTCGGACGTCACCTCTCCATCCAAACCTGCTTGGTGTTGATGCTAGTCGGCAGTGCACTCTGCGCCGGCGCTCCCACCTCTACCTATGCGGTGCTTCTGCTGGGTCGGGGGTTCCAGGGTTTGGCGTGCGCCGGACTGAACGTTATTGTTCGCATCATCATCGCGGACAAGGTTTCTTTGCGCGAGAATGCGAAGAACTGGTCCATCTTCTCTTTCCTGGGTGGTATTTTGGGCTGGGGACTAGGCCCTGTTCTGGGAGGTATGTATCGCTCCGTGCGTACCCCTATCTAACTGTTCCAATACTAACAACTTAGGCTATATCACCAGTCGATCGAGCTGGAGGTGGTGCTTCGGCATCAACCTGCCCATCGCATTCGCCAGCATGCTCCTCATCTACTTCATCCTCCGTTCCGAGCTCCTCGGTCCTCAACCCCTTGCTCAGCTCGACGAGACCACCGAGACGGGTCGCCGTACCACTTTTGTGAAGCGACTCAAGACCATCGATATCGGCGGCCAGTTTCTCTTTCTCTTCGGCTTCGGCCTGCTGATTCTCGGCCTCTCGTGGGCCGGGGCAACGTACTCCTGGACCAGCCCGGCAGTCCTCGTGACGATCATCCTCGGGGCCATCATCAGCGTTTCCTTCGTCGTTTGGGAGTACCACATGTCACCCGGCAAAGCACTCGCCCGCATGTTCCCGTCCCAGAAGCCCATGATACCCTGGGAACTCGTGCGCAACAGAGACATCGGCCTCCTTTTCTACACGTCTTTTGCCACGGGCATGGCCATGTACTCGGTCCTCTACTTCTGCAACATCTACTTCACCATGGTGAAGCTCTGGTCGGCAGACGAGTCCGGCGTGCAGCTGCTGTACTTCACCCCCGGCCTGGGTGTGGGCGTCTATATTTCCGCCTTCATGTGCAACTCCTGGCCGCGCAAGACGTTCCCGCCCATCTTCATCGGATCTATCATTGAGATGATTGGCATCGGATTGCTTGCCTGGGCACTCTACACGGAACACAACCCGACAGTGTACGGCATGATGGCTCTAACTGGTGTCGGCACTGGCCTGCGTGTCATGCCTGGTGAGTAACTGCGATGCGATTTCCCCGACACCCCTGTCCTAACACTAGACTTAGTACCCCTCCACGGAATTGGCTCCTTCCCCAAGAAGATTGCGGCCGTTGTTTCCCTAATGGCGGTTGCCTACCCCTTCGGTGGGACATTTGGACTCACCATCATGACGACGGTCTTTAACAACACATCTGGCATCGGTAACGACTCGCCTCTGAGAGACTTTTCCACTCTCAAGAATCTGACTCCAGCACAACTGGCCGTGGTGACCAACAACGCCAAGATGGGCGTGGTGTGGGCCTTTGTCGCAATCTGCCCGTTTATGATTATTGTAAGTACCAACGAACTCGACCAGTTGCGGACCTCGCTAACAGGAGCAGTGCACGATTGCTGCCTCTTTCCTAGGCAACGTCTACATCAGTAAGGCCGACCAGGGCGAGGACGACAGGCAAACTGAAATTTACGAAGGCGTGTATCTGCTCAAGTTTCTCCGCAAGGGAAGCTCGACAGGGAACGTCACAACCCGGCGGCATGAGTCTGGAGAGCCGACTCTGGCGAAGTGAAGACGTGGGAATGGCAGGCTTTTATGTTGAACGATTTCCTTTGTCTGTGATGAGGAGTTTCGATACCAGGGTACAGTCGTATATTGGCATATTTGGAAAGCCTAGTTTTGTTGAAGTCGACGCATGTTTGGTTGAGTCGGTCCCATGAACATGCAGTATAGAACTGTTAGAACAATACGACAGCATCTCATGTCATCACCCCAACCGGACATCACTCCATCCTTGAAGGATAATAATAATAATAACCAACAGGATACGAGGACACTTGGCGTCTTTGAAGCAAACCTGTATTTAGCCGCAGAGAACTTTCTCGCCGACGTGATTCGCTGCGGAACGCCGAGACACTGGACGAGGGTGGGTGGCCCAAAGGGGAAAGTGGGCTGTTTCCGCCCGTAGTTGCGTTGAAGCCCCGGCCGCGGAGTGACCGATCGACCTCATCTCATCCCATTCATCGCAAGTTCGCCTCTCACCGATGGGGACGTCATTCTCGTTTGGGCGCTCTTTTCATTTTCGTCCCTTGAACATGACAATCGCATCAGAGCTCGTGGTATAGTTTCGCGCCATTTTGTATTTGGTTTTTTAGATCGCTCGAATCGGGGACGTCTTATCATCCATCGCCACCAGGCATCTCACACCGAAACTCCTGAGGAGAGAGAGAGAGAGAGAGAGAGAGAGAGAGAGAGAGAGAGAGAGAGAGAGAGAGAGAGAGAGAGAGAGAGAGAG
>WIGN01000550.1:0-20057 GCA_014235955.1 Colletotrichum sojae
ATCCAGCCGACCGTGTATCTCTGGGGGTCCGACATGATGGTTGGATTGTGGAAAGATCAAGAAACTGGAGCAGCATCTCGCCGGGCTCTTATCCTTCGATGTCAGACGATCAGGCTGTCTTTACCGAACCAATTATGGCCGTGGGACGAGGGCTGCGCCGCCAGGCAGGCTTCGAAGACTGTCCTATGGGAGAGCAAGGGCATGTCGTGGTGGTTGTTGCAGCAGGCTGCAGGTCAGCACCGCCCACGCCAAGGGCGGTCGTCCTGGTTGACATCTGGCGAAGTGGTTGGAGGCCTCTCGAGCCATCAAAGTCGGATGTCGGATGTTGGGGAAATTGTCCATAGCGGGCGATGGGTTTTCGTTGCTTGGCGCCGCTTGCTCAATGTCGACCCTCATCCCGGCAGTTTCGATGTTGGCCTCCAGCCCCAGCCGCACGCACTCTTCGGCAGACTCTTCTTGTCGCACAGCTCGCACGCCCGCCAAAGCCCGTCGCCTTCGCCGGTCGCCGCCCACACCTCGAGCGCCGCCGCGCGGTGGCGCCCCGCGATCACCTCGACCGGTGTCCTTTTCACCTTCCGCCAGTCGCCAAAGTCCGCACGATCTCTCTCCGTCGTCGCCACGGGCTCCAGGTCCTTGCCGAGGTGGCGCATCATCCTCTCGACCTCAGCCTTCGTCACCGCCGCACGCATGAAGTTCGTGAGCTCTTCCCGACCGACGCCGAGGTTTTCACGAGATTCGCCACCGCACCGTCGTCCTTCAGCCTGTTCCTGCCGTAGCTCCAGTCGAACGTCATGTTGCGGCAGTATACCCTGCCATCAGTGTCAACTATGACCATCCATTAACCCCAATATCTCTGTTGCTCGTGTTTGTACCGACATCCGTCGTTCACCTTGTGTGTTCAAGATCCGCTGTCTCCAACCGGCACGCCACCACCAGCTTCACCACCTCCACGGATTGTCCATACGCCCGCAACGAGCACAAAACACCACAGTGATCCCCATCCATGCCTGCCAAGCGTCCCCCCAGGGCAAGCAGCAACCGCCGGAGCCGGAACGCTCCCTGCCAACCCTTCCCACCGCCCTCCTAGCCACGCACCCTCGCCTTCAGAGTCGGGACACCATCAGCCACCGTCCGCTCATTATAGATGTCGACAGCTTCCAAGTGCGCCACCCTGTTCAACAGCGCACCGCTTGCCTCGTCGATTGTCCAGCCGACCACGGCCACTGGCCCTAGTTTGATCTCGCGCAATGCCCCCATGGGGCCGAGCACGGTCGCAAGCCCGTCCAGGTCGACGGTCCAAACCCGCCGCTTCCCCAGGTCCACCTCGGCATCCACCTCGAGAAAGCGGAGATTGCGCATGGCTGCCAGGGGCATCAGGAGCCTGTGGAGGAGGCCGTGCGCGGACTTGACGTGCTCCAGGTCCAGCCTCAGGTGCGTGAGCTGCCCCAGCCGGGCGACGCCAGCAACCCCCGCCGGCCCCAGCAGCCTCACCGCGAGATCCCGCAGGCCCTCGGGGCTGCCCGGGCATCGGTCCACAAACATGTTAACTGCCGCGGCTGGTAGCGCCGACCTGAGATCCAGCGTCTCGAGCCGCGGGCAGGCTGCGAGTGCCCGCAGCGTCCGACGCGGCGTCGAGGGGTATTTGCGATTGCGCTTGACGACCAGGACCCTTGCCTCCTTTAGGCGGGGCGGCCCGGCAAACACTAGCCTTTCGACGTCGTCGTCGTCCTGTAGTCCGTAGTCGAAGTCGCAGAAATCCTTTCCGCTGTCGGCATCCAAGCCCTCCTGCTGGTCGTAGTCGTCCGTGCTGCTTGTAGCGCTGCCATCCGCCACTTCCCAGCCAGCCTCAGGCCTCCCTCCGGTGCGGCAGAGCCGGGGCGAGAACAGAGGGACCGCCGCGGCATCCAGCCTCGTCAGCGCCCCGAAGCGAGCCAGGGCCGCCAGCAGGTCCCCCATCACGTTGTCGCCGGCGCTGTACCACTGCGCCACGTGGATCGACTCGACCCCGGGGGCGTTGGCCGCGAGCTTCCGGAGGACCTCCTCGGGCTTCTCTGGCCACGGGCAACCAGCCCATCCACTGCGCGGCTTCCGGTCACGTTGCTCGTATACGAGGCGTGAAATCCGTCTCAGCAGCGGAAAAGGGTGTTCGCAAAACTCGACGTACTCCGGGTTCTTGCCCTTCTCGGCGTACGGGTCCAAGACGCTTGCGTACAGCTCCCAGCCGTCGATGCAGGTGACGAAGGGCGTGTACCTTGCCATCCTGTCCTTTCCCAGCTTCCGTATGGCTTCCGCCGGGACGGTCTCCTAGAACACCCCGGCCGCGGCCTCGAAGAACTGACTGCCGGAGGCCACGAAGGCGGCCGCTCCCGCCGAGCCGGGCACCAGCAGCCGGATGATCATCGTGAGGACCTCGGGTGGCAGTCTCGGGCCCGCGCCGCGTCCTGCCTCGACGGCCGCGTCGTCGGCACGTCGCCGGCCTCCTCCCGCCGCCGCGTGCTCGCCCGCTTCCTACACCACCCGGTCAGCACCCGGGAGCACCAACACCACGGGTCGCCAGGGCGGACTGAACGTACCATCTTCCTGCCGATGCCGGCCGCGCCACGCGACGTCACCGGTCGCGAATCGTTCATCGCGTCAAGAGGCGTTGCCGATGCGCCTGCCCTGTATCGTCGAATGGGGGCGATGCCTTCCCGGAAGCCGAGAAGACCAAGCCCCGACTGCCGCGCGTGTGGTGTATCTTGTGGGAGGCCAAGAGGCAAGAATCGCTCGTCGAGTTGGTGATGGAGAGAGGAAGTGGTGGAAAGGAAGGTGAGGAGGGAGGTAGGTAGGTAGGTAGGTATGTGGGATTGTGGAGAAGGCACGGCGCCGGGAGGGCGAGACGAAGAACACACTGCGGGAGGGCGAGGCAGGCACCCGACGACAGGCACGCCAGCAACGGCAGGCATCCACGTGACTGTTTTCAATCCTATAGGCAACCGGCCTCAGGTTGTCTCCCCGTTCTGGATGGGCTCCCCCAGTGTCCCTTCCTTCTGGGCGGACAAGCTGCATTCCCCCGGACAACCCCACCTCTTCCACAAACGGCTGCGCCGCATGCCAACAAAGCTGCGTGTGCCTGTGCAATAGCTTCTAGTCAAGAAGGCCCGACCTTCCATCACCCAATCACTGTGAGCAAAGCCTTGGGCTCGGGCGGCCGAGGTGAAAAGGCGCGGCAATCCTACAACGCGAGCCTCGACTGCACATAGCAGCGTTCAGTACAGCCGTGTAGGGTATGAATCCTCCCCACCTAGGAACTAATCTGAGCCGCATCACAGACGTCCAGCGACCCCGCCCTCCAAGGCTCACCACGTATGGACATCACGTGATGTACCTACCCAAGCACTTGACAAGCCCCTGTTCCTCCGGGCCGGCCCGCGTTGTGGCCGCCTCCCGTCTCGTCTGGACCATCTTGGGACCCACCTGGATAGGCCGGGACCGCACCACTTCTAGACCAGGCGTCCAACTTCAAACCAACGACAACCCGAGCGTGAGGCACCTAGTGGAAGTGCCGACAGAAGAGTTCCGCCCGGCCCGTGGACCTCTCCCGGCCACAGCCTAGGTACCTAGGTACACTAGGTAGGCACGGCCAGAGAATCAGTCCCGAGGCCCACCCCTCCCCACCACCGCCCATCGCCCGCCAGCCAGGACAGCATGCCGGAGAGGCCGGTCCGGCGTTCGGCAGTAGGTACGCGGGGGCGACGCTCCCGTCGTGCCCTAGGCGGGTGGTCGCCCGGCAGCATCGCCCACACTCTCCCGTCCTCCACCCAAACGCACCTTCCTCCCTCCTGCCTCGCACTTCCCTCCCTCGGTCCGCGCCAGCCCTCTTAGGGCCTTGGCGACCAAGCCTCCTTGCCGCAGGAGGTCGGCTGCTGGGCGCCTACCTAGGTGCCAGGATACCTACCTACCCCCCCACCTAGGTAAGGCAGAAAGGCGCCGGCCTCAGAATACCCCCGTCACGTGCCCTAGCACCTACCCACTCGGGAGGGTGAATCGAATCCTGAAGGCACACTGAGGTACGCACCTTGACCAGGCACCAACCTCTCGCAGCAGCCTCTGACGGTCCTTTTCTTCGTCATTCAACCCATCCTCCCCACCACAAAACCTCATCCTCCTCTCTCTTCCACCACCACCACCACCACGACCGCCATGGCGTTAAATACAACAACAACAACAACAACAACACCACCACCACGAAAGCAACCACGCCCACAACAACGACAACCGTCGACCCAGACCACCGGGCGCTATACCGCACTCATCGACGCATCGCCCACGCGCCAACCACCAGCCAACCCAAGTCCTCAGGTACCACCTCCGCGCTCTAGCCCACCCCCTTCCCTTCCCACCACCCCCCGTGCAGGACCTCGACCCACTGACGGCCGAGGAGCCAGGCCTACCATGCGGGCAGATCGGCAGCCGGCCAAGCTGCCGTATGATCTGAGGAAGGAGGCCGCCCTGCGGGGCACCGATGACTTCCATATCCAAGCTGCTGCTCGAAGCCTCTGTGACCGCCGTACCGAGGGGATCCTTCCGAAGCTCGACCGAGCCAGAGAAAATGCGCGCAGCATCTACGCAGTAGCGAGCGTGGTCCGCTACTGCGCTGCCCAGCACAACAAGGCCGCCATCCGTATCTTCGGCCGTGCCACCGACGAGAAGAACAACGAGACCATCAAGACCATCAAGGAACGACTCGCAAAGAAACCCGATGAGCCCATCCGCGTCCTCCTGCTCCCCAACCCCGCCAAGCGGCTCCAGACGACCCTCACCGTCGCCCATGTCATCGGCGGGCCGCCCGGCTCAGGCGCCCGACCGCACGGCCACGCCCACGCGTTCGGCCCCGAAGACCGTCCCGAGGGCACCCCGGACGCGGTCCGGAAGCACGCCCGACCGCAGGGCAAAAGCCATCGCGAAGACACCCTGGACGCAGTCCAGGAGCTCTACTCGGGGCTCTGCGGCGGCAAGGACGCAGCGGACGGCGAAACGGCCAGTGGCAGGTACTCTGGCATCACTAGCAACCCAGCCGAGCTCGCCCTGCTCGAGCTTTACTTCTCCTTCGGCGCGGACGAGACCCAGCAGGCGGAGGAGCTTGAGGCCTTACTCCAGGCGGCGGAGAACTGGGCGGCCAAGAAGATACGCCCCTACTACGATGAGTTGACCAAGTACACGGGCAACATCAGCCGTAGCGAGGATGACACAGAGTCGGAGTAGGGACAACCTCCAGCAGCACCCCCGACCACACCCATCCTTCGGTCCACGAGCCTGCGCCGTCCCGTCACCCTTTGACCCAAGCATGCAGAGGCGCCCGGCGACACAGGCACTAGCAGTACCCGGATAGCAAACCTAATAGAGATACCATGCCCTTCACCCCCAACCTTACAGTCCCGCGCCGTAGATGCCACGCCCCTCCTCCCCAGGGCATATGATCAGCGCCCCGCAAGGCCTCCACACTCGACACACGTTCAGCAACCCATGTACTTAAAGTGCCTAGCAAATCTAGTGTACTTGGTTATAGCAAATTTGCGTGTAGCTAGACTACTTCAATCAATACACCCGGCGGCCCCAAGAGGATAACCGACCGATTAAAAGGCCACCCCACCTGCCCGTTTAGGAAACCACCACCACCCCGCACCACTGCACTGGCCTGGGTGGGTCAGCTCGACTGCCGCGGGCCAATCATACCAATACGGACAAGCACAGCTCCCAAAACCACCTGGGGTTGCATCCACGACATCCGCATCGTCTGGAACGGCAGGGGCGTACCGATGCCCTACCAGCTCGTGGCGTCGTCCCTCGCGCGATGACCTGCGGTCGTCACTGCTATCCTGCCGGAGATGCCGTCCATGGGAGGATCGGGCGTCGGATGTGGTGGCGACGTCGCCGAGCGTGTGCTGCCGTACTTCCTGGCCCTTGAAAGCTTCGATACTAGACTGCGGCCTTTGTCTGCGGGGTATTGACGTAGCCGTCCGCGATGCGTCCTCCGCTAATAACCCTGACGCTCCTGGAGAATCTTTCCCGGTCTCGAATCGTCTCCCGGACCGCACGGAGGCTCCAAGTGACGACAACCGCGCCTACGTGACTGTTCTCAGTGGCGCGAAGGATTGCCATGAACTCCGCGTGCACAATGACCCTCAAACTCGGACCAGGCCTCGTAGAGAAAGGCGGCCAAGCGGGAGGCAAAAAACCCCCCATGGAGCCTCTGAACAGTGTCACGGTCTATGGACCGATGTGGGGCTTCGGCGATGCCCTCAGCCATGGAAAGTTAGGGAACCTTGTAGAAGGATGTCTACGACTCAGATACGGAAGCTTCCAGAAAGGGGTGCATTGCCTGTATAAGGAGGACAGCGCATCGCTGTTCAACTTAACCCTCAGTTCTTTCTTCAGCTTGGATTGCTTGTAGTAGTAGGCTAGATAAATGACATTGACCTTGCCCTAGACCCTTACAAACAGCGTCTTCAGGGGCTCAGTTGATCGCCGGCATGGGCAGCCCACCGATCAGATGTGGGATCTACATTGGCAGGCCATAGAGACACGTAACGTTGTGGATCTGTTTGCGCGAGCGCTACCCGCACGTCAACCTTAGAGCAAGATTTGGGATACGGAGCCAGTTGATTCTTATAAGAGCTAGTGCGATGATCCTCACCCTCTAAGTAAGTAGGTAGTGTTATGTATCGTTAAGATGGGCCCTGAATTTAATATGGCTCTTATTAGTGTCTAGGTTGCGCGCCCTGCAGGCATTACAAGACGATTATATACAAGGATAGCATCACATTCGGCCACTTACTTTCATCGCAACTTTTGTAAATAATATTACGATAAGTTAAGCCTATAGTTAACTATATATACTCCAAACTCCTTTGTTATCACTTACTTTCCACTCGGAACTAGTATGTGCGATTCATCAAGACAACGGCCGCCACTGCTGAAGCAATCCAGGCAAATATCGAAATCCCCACTATTACAAACTGAACACTGAAAAGAGCTGTGGTCTTCCGAGATGCTAAAAAGGCAGACATCACAGCATCGGGCTGAACTGTCATGAGATCTTGTACTAACCTCTGGAACCGTCTGATCCACATCCAGCGATATATTTCGCTTCTTTCCACTTTCGAGCAGAAGCTGCGAGACTTCACTGTGTCCGTATCTTCTTGCCCACCACAAGGGCGTCCGACCAGACTGGTCCCGGGAGTTAATACTGACAGCTTCCGTAGCCAATAGAGACTTCACGACGTTAACGTGACCATGTCGAGCAGCTGCGGACAGAGGCGTTGAGCCGTAACGATCCTTCCAATTTATGGCAGCAGATTCCCGATTTAGCAGAGCCTGGAAAATCGCATCATGTCCTCCCTTCGATGCCAAAAACAAAGGAGTCCGGTTTATGTGGTCCATTGAACAGGGAGTGACGTGGTCATTGGCAAGCAGGAACTGTACAACTGGTTCGTGACCGCCTTCGGAAGCATATGAAAGAGCTGTTCGACCGTATCGAGGGTGTTTAGTATCCAGATCAACACGGCTAGTAAGGACCTTGACGACTTCGAGGTGGCCGCCATTCGAGGCTGCGTTCAGTGGTGTCCATCCGTTGTTGTTAGCCACCGAGACATCTGCTCCCTTTTCGAGAAGGACCTTAACGACTTCGAGGTGGCCCTTACTTGAGGCTGTGTAAAGTGGTGTCCATCCGTCCTTATCAGCCACTGAGACATCTGCTCCTTTTTCGAGAAGGACCTTAACGACTTCGAGGTGGCCGCCATTCGAGGCTGCGTTCAGTGGTGTCCATCCGTCGTTATCAGCCACTGAGACATCTGCTCCCTTTTCGAGAAGGACCTTAACGACTTCAAGATGGCCGCCATACGAGGCTACGTTCAGTGGTGTCAATCCGTCGTTATCAGCCACTGAGACATCTGCTCCCTTTTCGAGAAGGACCTTAACGACTTCAAGGTGGCCGCCATTCGAGGCTGCGTTCAGTGGTGTCAATCCGTCCTTATCAGCCACTGAGACATCTGCTCCTTTTTCGAGAAGGACCTTAACGACTTCGAGGTGGCCGCCATTCGAGGCTGCGTTCAGTGGTGTCCATCCGTCCTTATTAGCCACCGAGATATCTGCTCCCTTTTCGAGAAGGACCTTGACGACTTCAAGATGGCCGCCATACGAGGCTGCGTTCAGTGGTGTCCATCCGCTCTGGCTAGCCACTGAGACATCTGCTCCCTTTTCGAGAAGGACTTTGACGACTTTAAGATGGCCCTTACTTGAGGCTATGTAAAGTGGTGTCCATCCGCTCTGGCTAGCCACTGAGGCATCTGCTCCCTTTTCGAGAAGGACCTTGACGACTTCGAGATGGCCGCCATACGAGGCTGTGTTCAGTGGTGTCAATCCGCTCTGGCTAGCCACTGAGACATCTGCTCCCTTTTCGAGAAGGACCTTGACGACTTCAAGGTGGCCGCCATTCGAGGCTGCGTTCAGTGGTGTCCATCCGTCGTTATCAGCTACTGAGATGTCTGCTCCCTTTTCGAGAAGGACCTTGATGACGTCGACATGGCCGTTATGTGATGCGGCATAAATTGGCGTTCTCCTTCTGTGGTCTACCATGTCAATGTTTGCTCCCGCCTCCATCACCAGCCGTACTGCTTCCAGATTCCCTTTATCGCATGCGGCTCCGAGCGCTGTCCTTCCCGACTCCGAGTTCTCGTTTGGATCAAGTTTGCCATGTTTTGTGAGATGCCGCACCACTGTCGTCAAATCCAGGCGTGTAGCATAGTACAAAGGACATGCTGGCTTGGAAGTCTCTGTCGTATGTGGCTGTAACTCCTCACAGTTGTTGTCATACCAACGTCTCCAAGCGTCCCAGGTTTGGCTCGACCTGTCAAACAGGGCGTTCATAGCCTCCATCAAGGCGGTGTCCTTGGCCTCCTTCACGGTGGCATGTTGATACCAAGAACCTGCTGCGTAATCTCGGAACGAAGTCCCAATTCGACGTTTCCCCTCAGCATGGAGATCGTCCCAGACTTGCTGGAAGCTGATGTAGCGGAGACATAGCTTTGCGAGGATAACATTCTCAGTGGCTTCATTTGAACGGCGCAGGCTTTCGTTAACAAGCAGACCAGCCTGTTGAGAGGGGATCTTGCAAAGCAGGTACTGTTTGACCGAGAAATGGGCTAGATTTATCATCTTCAACCCGGGCGAGGATTCCATTGTGGTGCCTCTCACCTCAATCAATGATCCACAGAAACCCAATATCTCACTTTCGATGTAGTCATCGTCTATAGCATCTGGCAAGTCGTCGATAGGCAGATCGTCGCAGTCGTCATTGATGAGCACGGCTTCGGTGATCTCGCAGACAGTGAGGGGCCGCAGAGAAAATGCGGCCCATCGCAGTAACGAAAATGCCCTCGTTCTTTCCGCTTCTCGCAAACTCTCAATTCTCTCCCAGTTCCGGTCGTAGACATGGTCGAGCCCAGGTGGGGTTTCATCGATGTCCTTTTCAAGTTGTTTCTTGTTCCTCCCTTTCCTTAGGAAGTTCTCTTGCATTCTCAGCCACTGGAACTGACCATTACATCAATCAGCCATCCTTTGGGAGATGCTGAGCCTCGTTGGCTCGTCTTTGTTACATAGCTTATTGTCGACGATGCTTTTCGAATAGGCCAGAATATCGGCACGAACGTCTCCAGGTGATATGGTGTACTCATTGAATCCTGGGTACTGCATAAGCCTCTGCCGAATTTCGGGCTCATTACGGCTGACTATCAAAATCTGAGCAGTGGTGTCAGTAACCGCTTGCCGGAGCTTGTCGAGAAAGTGGACCACGGAGACGCCGCCGTTCCGGGTCTCGTCCACGCAGGTGCATTCGTCCAGCCCGTCCAAGATGAAGGTGCAAGAGGGAACAGCTTGGAGAATCTCACGGAAGAGCTTGACGATGGTCGCTCGTGTCGCAACTTGTTCGTGTTGGGCTAGTCGCGTTCTGTGGACCACACCCAGAGCTGCCTGGCTCAGCGACATTACCTGGGCAATCCATGACCTTATTGCCATGAATGGATCTTCGCGGCCCTCGAACTTGGACGACAGGAAGAAATGTGCAACAGGCGTTTGGAGGCTAGATGAGAGGACTTCAGCCAGCTTAGCGCACAGGACGGTTTTGCCGAATCCCGCGGGACCATTAATCCACAACATCTGAGAGGCAGAAGCCGAGACGTTTGGCGAAAGCCAGTTGCGGATGATGTCCCGGGTCAGTATCCATTCGCACGTCTCGCCTAGCCGCTTTTGGACAGCGTCATCGTAAAGATCGTTCGGAGAGGGGCAACCGAGCCATGCGCGCAGGCCTCGTTTTGTCTCGGCTGAAGCTGTTAGCAATAGTGCAGGGTGTACTGTGAGGTTACCCTTACCTCTCATCTCCACTTCTGTTTTGAGCAGAAACGCCCGAATCTCGGCAACCCAAGGACCTTCATCCGGAAAAATATCTTGAGACGTTCGTCCGTTTGACACAGCATGCATTTTTGGAGTATCGTCTGAAGCTTGTAGGTGCGCAGGACCATAATCACACCCATCATATCCTAAACGTATTCCCTTTGCATCGTCGGGAGGAACGACGTTGTAAAGACATTGCACTAGGAGTGCGAATGTTTGGATTTGATCTGTGCTCTTGGTCTTCCCGCGCAGCGCCCAAGCCACCTTCCGCCACTTTGAATCTGTAGGCGCGCCGTGACGAGACCGGGCCAGCTGGGTAGAGAGGAGCTTGTTTGTCGGGAATTCGCCATCTGCTAGGAGAGGCTGTGGTTCGATGGCGTCGTCTGCACCACTGCAGAAGTCTTGGATGCTGACCAGAAGTCTCTGGACTAAAGAGAATGTCTTCTGATTGTCGAGGGCGGGGTGGTGGGCATCGGACAACTTCGTTTTTTCGATGCCGACAGCCTGGCCCCATTGTTCGAGTCGGTGCTTGTCGGCGTCGAACTGCGCAGCGAGGGAACGAGAATCGCGACCGTAGTTTTTGTACGAGTCAACCCTTTGGACGGCTTCCAAGCAAGTGCTGAAGAGGCCAGCAAGGCCCGCGACGCCAACCGCCAGTCCTACCGGTTCCATGATGACTTCGGTGACGAGGAGTTGGAGATCGGGTTGAGTAGCATGCGGGGCGGGTGCTCTTCATAACCAGATTCGTGGGGCAGCCTGTCATCCGAAGCAAAGCCACAACCCCTGCTGACACATGCCTGCACGACACTGGATTGCCTCGAGATCAGCCCACGGAAGCGCCGTGGATGCCAACCAGTCGCGGTGATGCTTGGCTGACGGCGTACGAATACACAACCAACTGCTGCGCCATGGCATCATGGTGCCCAACGAAAGTGAGGCTGTCCATAATGGGTAGGTAGCTGGATGCCTGATCCTCCCTTCTTGGCAGTCAGCCAGGGTGGAAATATGTGGGCGGCAAGTTAGCGTGGTTAGAAAGCGGCGGACGGAAAGAAGACCTATCTTAATATTTCCTCCAATCGGGGATTGACAGACATGCAAAGAATTACCCGTGCCCGCCCCCACTCATGCATGCCCTGCTTCTTTGGGGTGGCGGCTGCGGCAAAGAAGTTGCCCGGCCTGGTTATCACGGTCATTACTGTAGTCCCCCCGTTGCCACGCGTTTCTGTCATCCTCTACCCCGCTAGCCTCCCACGACATCGACAATGGACACCGGGAACGCGTTCAGGAATCTCGGCACCGGCAGCCAAAATGTCATTAGCTCGGGAACTCAGAACAATAACTCCGGTAGTGGCAGTCAATACAATGCAAACACCATCGCTTTTCGTAAGCAACTGAGGCTATTTCAAGACCCGCTCTAACCCTATTTCTAGACCAGCACAACGACGCAAACCTCCTCGCCGATTTACGAGTCACCGACCCGCGCGACGACAAAACGCGCATCGAGGACACCAAAGGAGGTTTACTTACCGACTCCTACGTCTGGGTGCTTCAGAACCCTGACTTTTGCCAATGGCGTGACGACAAGGACCAGCGACTGCTTTGGGTCAAGGGCGACCCTGGCAAGGGCAAGACTATGTTGCTGTGCGGCATTATCGACGATCTACAAGCAACGCGCAAGGGAAAACCCCTGTCCTACTTCTTCTGTCAAGCTACCGACGAGCAACTCAACACTGCGACAGCCGTACTGCGCGGCTTGATCTTTATGCTTCTCGGCCAAGATCCATCCCTCGTTTCGTATATAACGAAAGAATACGATATTATCGGGAAGGACCTTTTCCAAGGCAAGAAAGCATGGCAGCCGATGGCCAGAATTTTCAAGGATATGCTTCGCGATTCGAATCTACGAGGCGTCTACCTCATTGTCGACGCATTGGACGAGTGCTCAAACGGTCTCGAACAGCTGCTCGACCTGATTGTGGAAACATCGCAATCAACCAGTGCGAAGTGGCTTGTATCAAGCCGCAACTGGTGGCAAATCGAAGAACAGCTATGCACCGTAGCGCAGAGGCTATCATTAGAGGTCAATGCGAGCTCGGTTTCAACAGCCGTGGACAGCTACATCATGGTTAAGGTATCACACCTTAGCAAGCTCAAGGGCTACAGAGACGATACGGCCAGAAAAATACGTCAGTATCTATCATCAAACGCAGACGGTACATTTCTCTGGGTCGCATTAGTCTGTCAAGCGCTTAAGAAGATAGATCGATGGAGGGCCTTAGAGAGGATCAAGTCTTTCCCACCAGGGCTTGATGCTCTCTACGGACGGATGATGCAACAAATTGGTGGAGAAGAGGACTCCAAGCTCTGTAGGCAAATCCTTGCTCTCGTAGTGACGACCTATCGCCCGCCTTCGCTCGCTGAGTCCACCACACTCATCAAAGAGTGCCATGATGCGGCGGCGGACGATCCCGAATTCCTTCAGCACATTATTAGCCTCTGCGGCTCTTTTCTCACCATTCGCGAGGACATTGTCTACTTTGTCCACCAGTCAGCCAAGGATTTCCTGATGAACAAGGCCTACGCAGCGTTTGACCAGATTTTTCCTGACGGCATCGCGCGCCAGCACCACGCGATCTTCTCAAGGTCTCTGGAGGTGTTATCCAAGACGCTCAGACGCGACATCTACGAGCTGCGCAACCCTGGAAGCTCCATAGAAGATATATCGCCACCTAACCCCGACCCTTTGGGTCCTGTAAAATACTCCTGTATGCACTGGATCGACCATCTTCAACAGGCGAATTCCGCGGACAGCCCTGTGCGTGGGGATTTACAGGACAACGCCTGTGTTCACACCTTTCTCAAATGCCACTATCTCCACTGGTTGGAGACCCAGAGTCTTCTACAAGGCATGCCACGAGCAGTATTAGCGATGCAGAAACTCCAAACTTTAGTTGTAAGTCTCATCAAACTGTATCATAGGATACTATCTGACATGTCCACAGGCAAGTCTAGAAACACAACTAGCAGAACTCGTCCGAGATGCCTGTCGATTTGTCCTTTCTTACAAACAATGCATAGAAAGCTTTCCATTACAACTGTACATAGCTACTCTATTGTTTAGCCCTGCCCACAGCTTAGTAAGGCAACTTTTCCAAACAGAAGCACCGGCCTGGATTACTATGATTACAAAGAGAGATGTAGACTGGAGCGCATGCCAGCAGACACTCGAGGGCCACATCAACTGGGTCTTGTCGGTGGGCTTCTCTCCGGATGGGCGCCAGCTCGCGTCGGGCTCCGGCGGCAACACCGTCAAGCTCTGGGACACGGCCACAGGCCAGTGCCAGCAGACGCTCGAGGGCCACAGCGGCTCCGTCAACTCGGTGGCCTTCTCTCCGGATGGGCGGCAGCTTGCTTCGGGCTCCGGCGACAGCACCGTCAAGCTCTGGGACACGGCCACGGGCCAGTGTCAGCAGGCACTCGAGGGCCACAGCAGCACCGTCTTTTCGGTGGCCTTCTCTCCGGATGGGCGGCAGCTCGCGTCGGGCTCCGACGACAACACCGTCAAGCTCTGGGACACGGCCACAGGCCAGTGCCAGCAGACACTCGAGGGCCACAGCGACTGGGTCAACTCGGTGGCCTTCTCTCCGGATGGGCGGCAGCTCGTCTCGGGCTCCCACGACTACACCGTCAAGCTCTGGGACACGGCCACGGGCCAGTGTCAGCAGACGCTCGAGGGCCACAGCAGCACCGTCAACTCGGTAGCCTTCTCTCCGGATGGGCGGCAGCTTGCCTCGGGCTCCGACGACAAGACCGTCAAGCTCTGGGACACGGCCACGGGCCAGTGTCAGCAGACGCTCGAGGGCCACAGCCACTGGGTCATGTCGGTGGCCTTCTCTCCGGATGGGCGGCAGCTTGCTTCGGGCTCCGGCGACAAGACCGTCAAGCTCTGGGACACGGCCACGGGCCAGTGTCAGCAGACACTCGAGGGCCACAGCAGCACCGTCTTTTCGGTGGCCTTCTCTCCGGATGGGCGGCAGCTCGCGTCGGGCTCCAACGACTACACCGTCAAGCTCTGGGACACGGCCACAGGCCAGTGTCAGCAGACACTCAAGGGCCACAGCAGCTTGGAGAACGTGTTCGAGGTAGCGATCCAGGAACGAACTGGAGACCTTATGGGTCAGCGTCATATGCTCTCACAACAGGACGTATGGATCACGAACAGGGCTCAAAATATTCTTTGGTTACCGCCGGAGTACCGTGCAAGCTCTCATGCGGAAGATGGATCAAAGATAGCCGTTGGATGTCGGTCGGGCCGCGTGTTACTGTTGTGTTTTGAGTCAGAGTATCAACAGCTGTCAAGTACTAGTTATTAAGCTACACATCTTTACATCAATTGCCCATATTGGTTATACTCTATATTACTTATTGCTAATGCGTGATATAGGAAGGGTCTGGGAGAAACTTTCTTTTTATTCCTGAAAAGCATAGTTATAAGACATCCTAGAATATTCTACTATTCTTTCTATTTTTGTGCTGTGTACTACTCCTGTATTAGTAAGTTACTACGGTCTGTGGACTGATGTGAAACTTCGGCTAGATCCGTAGTAATGGAAAGTTAGGGAAGAACATGGAGTCTTGCTTACGTTCAAGCAACAGAAAGTTCTGGAAAGAAGCACAACGTCTATATGAGAAGGACAGCACACCAGCGCTTAGGTATCGTCTGATTCTGTTCTCAGTCTGGAATGCTCGTAGCAATAATCTAGGTTCATGTTATCGACCTTGTCTTAGACACTTACAATAAAAATGATGGATGTGGGTGGTTCATCTTTCACGTGGTGATGTCGTTCCCTCAGGCAGAGGCGTCAGCCTTGAATGCTGAGACCCAACACACCATACGTCTTGTTCAATATGAGGAGACACCATTGCTGGACTCAAACTGATGGTGGCATGCCTGCTCTGTGAGTTGCCTGGGTACCGCTGGACGTGAAGTTGGCGGAAGTATTGTCAGTTCAGCACGCACATTACTATGAGTTCCTGCCTCCGAGGACACACTGCGCTAGGCTAGGCATCTTAAAATCCCTAGCACAGGGCGCTATCCCATCGACTGCTGCATGACGTCGGTACATCGATATGCGAAGTGTCAGGCTGCCTGTTACGAGCAGGTCAGCGCAACCAACTGTGGCACAAAGCAAAAGCTTCGGTAATGATGCGCACGCATCATTATCCCCTGTTCTGCACTATATAGTCACGCCGGCCAGCACCCCTACTGGTTGGGTCGTAACACTACTAGACTTCTACAATCTTCAATACCTACAATAGTGAGGGTTCAGCTTGGGTACTGCTGCCCTGAGGGGGGACCCGCCTTGGGTGGTCCACATCGACCTTTGCTCTGCAAAAGATCTCAGATTCAAGCGATTTGGAGCAGTTTGGAGTCTCTTATTCGGAGGGCTAATTCGTCGTTCGCTCGAGGCTTCGCGACCGAGCGGCGGCCGCCGACTTAATCCGACCGGTAGAAGGCCGCGGATCCTATGTGGGCCTGCCCTCTGGAGCCCGCCATCAACTATCATAATACTTCAATACAAGTTGGTCAGTTAGCCTATCTATAACAGTCATAGCCAAGATTAGGTAGCAGCTACACAGCTATGGAAAAGCTGGCTAGGGCCGGGGAACACTTGGTGATGCCCACACAAGACAGCGGACGTTCTTTCCGCTGTTGGTTACCCCATAGACGGGCAAATCCGCAGGTGGAGGATTTGTTCTCCGCGTGCTCTTTAAGACCTTTTGGAAAATCGCGGTTAACATGAAAAGTTGCTGTCTGCTAAGGTACATAACTATCACTATCGAGTAGCACTCACCCTGGCCCACAACACGAACCACCCATCACTAGTACCTATGTTACAATAACTGGAACTTGTTATCACACTGTATATAAGAGACAGTCACTTCTATAGTGGAGACTTATGTAAAGAGTATGCTAGCGATTAAAGTGTTTTCAGTGAAAAACAGTGGGATTATGTATATAATGTTTTCAATATGCTGCGAAAACCCGCCCTCTCTCTCTCTCGTTCTCTGCACGCCCATCATGTCTGCTACTGAGTTCACGGCCACTATCGATCATGATGGCATTGACCCGGCTATCTCAACTCTTCCCGATATCTCTGCTGCTTCCAATTTACTAGAGTACTTCGGGGCCGTGAATGTTGAGAACCTAGCTTCTGCAGGAACTGAGGCTCGCCAAGACCTGCTCATTAAGGCTCGCTCACTAGTACAAGCTCTCGAGACTCCGAGAGAGACCATGGTCAAGCATTGCTGGGCGCAGGTAAGCCCCTATTGTCATTTTTAGTAGACTCTAGGACCAAAATGGCTGACATTGGAGACTGGTGTGCTCGCTGCTATCTGTTTCGGCGTGGAGACAGGCCTGTGGAAGCAAATGGCCCGAAATGGCGATAAGGCCCAGCAGGTGGAGGCGTTAGCTGGTGAACTTGATATCGACCCGAAGCTTTTGAGTGCGGCATCTCGGTCAAGTATAGCCCTTATCTGCAAGCTAACAGACGTATAACAGGCCGCCTGATGCGCCATCTAGGATCTATGGGCTATCTCGAAGAGACAGGCATTGATGACTACCAGCCGACCCGGCTTTCGAAATCTTTAAGCCTCGACTATATCGCAGGTGGCTATCTCGCATTGTAGGTCTTCCGCTGCTTTCTTTTCTCTACGTAAAATTACAATTTGAGTAACCCAAGTACCACTCAAGGCCGGCTTGTACCGGTGCCGGGCCCCTGAGGTTCCACGAATATTCTCGCGCACGGAAATTCAAGAACCCTACCGATGCTAAAGACACGTCTATGATGTTTGCTTATGGAACTGGAAAGAACATGTTCGAGTGGCTGGACTCGTTGGGTTGTAAGTAACTCCTTCTTGGTGTACACCGATACTAATAGTTATAGCCGACAAGCACTTCAATAACCACATGTCTGGCTACCGCCAAGGACGCACTCCCTGGTTCAAATTCTTCCCTATCCAGGAAAGACTCTTTAATGGAGCCTGTACCGAGCCTGGAGCTCCGCTTTTGGTGGATATCGGTGGTAGTCTCGGCCACGACTTGAAAGAGTTGTATCAACACTATCCCAAACCACCAGGCAAGCTCATACTCCAGGATCAGGGCACTGTCATCAAAAAGATCTCCTACCTTGACCCAGTAATCACCAAAATGGTCTACAACTTCCATGATGAGCAGCCGATCAAAGGCGCCCGAGCCTACTACTTACACTCTGTTCTACACGACTGGCCCGATGATGTCTGTAAGGGCATCTTGGCACGGATCAAGGCTGCTATGAAGCCGGGCTACAGCAAGCTTCTGATCAATGAGAATGTTATTCCGTCGACGGGTGTCTGGTGGGAGACTTCTGCTCTCGACATGGTTATGTTGACCCTTTTCAGTTCGCAGGAGCGGACCGAAAGAGACTGGAGAAACCTACTAGAGAATATTGCCGGTTTTAAGATCGTTAGTATTTGGAAAGGCGGTAAGGCAGTTAAGAGTCTCATTGAGGTTGAACTTCCCAACACGTAAATATCTGAGGTGCTTCAAATTTCACAAGGACGGCCCAACAGCCCTAACGCTACCAATACCAAAATAGGAACAGCATCAGATGATAGCTTCTCCTCCTCGTGTCTCGGTTATTTACGTCTTATATCTTAATTTCCAATGTCTCGGCTTCATTTCTCAATTCAATAACTCAGGGCGCATAAATTCCATCATACTAACCTCACGTCAAGAACCAGGAAAGAGGTTTGCTACCCCATAGGAGACTAATTCTTCTAGGGTTTGAGGCCATTTTCTCGGAGTTTCGCGTTATTTATCCCTATTGCTATTCGTTCGCCGAAAGGTCCTCTCACTCGTCTCTACAGGACTCCCTCGTCTCTTCGTCTTCAATATCCCTCGCGCGATTACGCTCCAACCGCTCTGTTTGGCTGCCGATGTTCGGCTACTCGATGGACGTTTCTAACGGCTGAGGGCGTTATAGACGACTTCGACCCTTCCCGCTGCGATCCCTTGCCGCAGCCAGTGATGGTGTATTTCGGACTCGTGCAGCCTCGTCTGGAGCCGGATGAGCTCTGCGGTTAACCTGATCGTCTGCTGGTTATCACACTGTATCTGCATTGTCGCTGTGGCGCGCTCTGAGACGGGGAAACGAGCATCGTTGCGGCTCCAGCGGGCTGTTGAACCTGACGTGGAGTTATAGAGCGCTTCCCGTGTGGCCAGCGAGAGCGCGAGGAGCTCAGCTTCCGTCGTTGACGTGGTGACCGCACCCTCCTTATTTGCGCTATAAGCGATCAGTCCGCTTTATAGCGAACGCTTGGGAGTTCTTTCGATTGATCCAGTTGTCGGCGAAGCTTGCGTCAGAGGCAACGATGAAGACTTCCTCTTTTTGGCCGGGCTCGGAGCACGCGATCGGCGGCCTTGTGGTGGCTCGATCCTGGGTTTTGATTAGGGGGCGCGAGACGGCTCGCCGCAAAAGCGACGTCAGGCTACGTCATAACCGTAATGTACAAGACCGTTCCAAATCTTATGCTAGTTAAGGTAAAACGGCAGCAACTCCTCTATCGTCATAGGGACGCAGAGCCGCGACTCCGCCGCCATCTTCGCGTCTACATCGTCGTCAGTCTTCGAAGGCAGCAGCTTGCGAACCTTCTCCGCGCAGACCGACTGCGAGAGCCGAATCCTTTGTTTGGAGTCGTCGCGGAGCACTCCGATGCCGAGGAATCACTTGAGGTCGTTCCCACCATCGAGTTGGTATCGCACCTGAAGCGCGTTGATGAGCTCCTTAACCTCCTGGGTTAGGCGTCAAGGGAAAGCTGGGACGGTAGAAGAAGGAAATGGCTGCCTTTTCCCAACAGCTGTTTTCGCCCGCGGCGCGTGCGAAGCCGAGCGCGTTTAGGCCGGCTTGGAAGTGCCTTTGCCACAAGAGATGGGAATGTCGCAGCCCGTAGATGACCTTCTGGACTTGCAACATCATACCAGAGTGGCGCCGTCCTGACGACTGCTCCATGAAGACGGTTTTGTCTATGGAGGCATGTACAAAGGTTTCCGCCGCATCGTATTGTAGCAGCTCAAGATTAAAATGGGCTCCGACGGCCACGAGAACTCTGAACGACATACCTGCCAGCGTAGATGCGTACGTCTCTCACTCATCTTTCGTTTGCGGATCGCCGAGGATCACCGGCCCCGCTTTGAACTTCAGCCGTATTAACCCACAATTTAGAGTCTTCCTGGATCTTGAGGTGATTGTCTTCGGCCTCTAGGAATTCTGCCGCAAGAGGGTGCGCCCGGTGCTGCTTGTGGTGCTTCTGGGTTCAGTGGTGGTAATCAGGTATCCGTCCCTGTACTCAAAGATGCTAGGTAACTCTGAACTATAGGTTCGCCTTTGTCCAGGACCTTCTTGCATCAGATCCACGAGTGAGTGACGCTGCAAAAAGTGGAACCACACTTACAACGTTGGTAATTGCGATATGCAAGGCACGCTACGTGCCACGACAATATTCAACTGTTCCTGGGTAACGTGGTTGATAAGCGAGTGCGCCAGACAAGCGAGTGCGCCACCCAACCACCATAACGCGACCACTTCAAC
>WIGN01000551.1:0-20047 GCA_014235955.1 Colletotrichum sojae
TACAAATATCATGTCATAGCCGCCCGACGCGCAAGTGGGTCGGCCAACTGTTATCCTTGCAAAGCGGGTCGTAACAGTGAGGCTTGTAGTAGCTCGAGCAGACGTACATGACCGCTGGGAAATGGCCTGCCTCAAAGAGCCCGACGCTTCCAAATTCTTAGTCTGACGCGTGATTTCAACGTTGAGATCAATGTAGGTACATACAAAAAGCGAAAGACGTAAAGCTGGTTCACGTCCTTGACGCCGGCTGTGGCGAAGGTGAAGACGGTCCAGGCGAACTCGAGGAACGCGATGTAGAGGGGGGCGTTGACCTGGTCGCCCGCGTTAGAACTCGAAGACATGGGTGCAACATCCTCCACGACTCACCCGGGTAAGCAGCAAGTTCGATGGTATCTGACCAAATACGTATGCGGCACTCCAGATGGCGTTGGCGTAGTTGAGACCAGAAGAACGACCTCCATGTTCTCTTCGATTCGGTGTACCCTGGACCCTCGAGCTCAGCCTGGTATGTCTCTTTCGAAGTGACCGGGGATGTGTTTCCCGTGACATCAACAACGGACGCATCCTTGCGATCCTTTTCTTCGTGTTGTGCCATGATTGTCTTGCAGTCGCTCAAAAGGCTTGCAGCCTACACCAACAACAACTCCTTGCCATCGATCTGGGGAGTTCCATTCATCTTATCACTCAGACGCGGAACAACACTCCTCCACCCGACGAATAACTGGCCGGCATGAGTGTCGTCTTCTGCGGGTCACATGGCGACATCGACGGCATGGAGCGGCTGGACCCCGATAAGAGACGAGACGCACACCCAAGGTCGGCGCGGGCCCGCCAGTCATCGTAAAGGATTTGGCCCGGGCTCAATCACGCACACCGCAAGACCAGAGAGGATACTCGGGATGGACGCGGCTCGTGGGGTGTCTGCGAGTTCAACCAAGTGGTTTTCGCACTGCCGAGTCGGAATTAGGTCTAGTTGGAAAGCAGTAATCGGCAGGACCCTGGAGACTTACTGTATCATTAGCAAGCATACGTGCTATGGCGTGCTTGGCCCTTCGGCCGGATTCCGCTATGGTCGACTTTGTCCAGTAGAGATGCCCAAATACAGAATGAACGTGGTGTCAGTCACCACAACCCAGGGGCCGAACTCGGACGTCGCCTTTACAAACACCGTAATCATTAATGGGCCACCAAGCTTCTTTTTACCTCTTTCGGCTGCGACGCCCGGTGCTCCGGATCGTGACAAGGCTTGGCACCGGTAGTATGGAGCCCACACTGCACCGGCTCCCTGCGGGGCGGCCCGGCACTTGGACTTGGCACCACGTGGATGCTGAACTGTAAGAGAGGACCACCACATCTAGCCATGCTATAAGTCGAATAGAGTATCACTCGTGCTGAGGGCGGATGGGGAAGTGGTGTTGAAACATTTGCTACTCTATTCGCTCATTTCTGCCGTGATTACCTAGATCAACACGTGCAGCCTGAACCCATTGACACGTACTCGAAAACCAAGTGTCAACACCCTCCTCCTCAAGGGACAGCCAACGCAACCAGCCAAAGTCTGCTGCAGTCTCCCGATGCCATCTCTCTGATGCCCATCAGAACATGGCCAGCGGGTTCGTGGCGTTCGCGGGTCTCTGCTGGATGACGTCCCAGTGCTCCATGATGCACGTCCCATCGAGGCGGAAAACGTCGACAATGGCGGAGGGTTCGGCATCGGGCCCGGCCGAGTCGTCACGGACATGGACGAAGGCGAGGTTGTCGTCAACAGTGCTCCGGAGGACGGTCATGTTGGCCTGGCCAGGGGTGATGAACTGCTTCAGGGTGTTGATGGAGTTCTCTCTGCCCGAGAGGATGCTGGGATTGTGCTGGATGTAGTTCTCGGCCATGTGATTCGTCATGGCCCCCTCAATGTCGACCTTGACGTAGAACGCCTGGATGAAGTCGTCGAGGATGGCGCGCTGCTCGGCGTGGGTCGCGGGGCGAGGCGGGCAGTTGGGAAGCGCGGCTGCAGCTGAGCCGGCGGGCTTGCAGTCGGCGGCCGTGGCGAGGATGCCGAGGCTAAGGGCGAGCGTGACGGAAGCGAAGGATCTCATGTTTGGTGTTGGGGAGGTGTGCTTGGACTTTGGTGGGTTTGGAAACTGTTGAAGGGAAGACGAGTGCTTTTGGATGCTGGTTATTGTGCTGGTTGATACAGCGAGAGGTGTTGGAGGATGTAAGTGACACAAACGACAGTATTTATAGGACGAAAACATAGATAACCTCCTGAACTATCATCGTGAGAGACTGCGGTATCCCAGCAGGATACGGTTCGAGTAGGGCGGTTCATCCGATTTCCCGTGCGTTGCCTGACGGATGCACGTGGACTTAACCCCGACATCAACCTGCTTTAGGACAACAACAACATGAATGACTGGTCACGATGGTTCCTCTGTACCGGCTGCTTGGTCATCCAGATCGACTATAGCCCAGCCTCGGTCAGGGGATCAGGGGCTATGGGCGAAATCACACATCCCCCTCCATTCGCCAAAGCGAGGAGTTCCCAACTTCCCCCGCAAGGGTCTGCCAGGCGGCCTGGGCAGGAGACCCGGCTCCAATGATCTTCACAACCCCTGAGCCGCGCGCGCGGCAACGAAAACCTTGTTTTGGACCCAGTCGGCACGCCATTCGTCCCCGATGACCGTGTCGAGAGAGCCGGCCCCCAATGACTCAGCCGACAAGCACGAGGGAACTAAATGCTCCCGAGAGAAAAAGGATTGATCATCTACTAAGATAATACCAGGATTTCTTTCGATTTTAGATAGAAATTGCTGACTCGGTACTCCGTATGAGCCGTGTTCAGAGACGTTTGAATTCGCGGACTGCCTGTGCGAAGACTTCACTCCCCCCCCACCTTCAGGCCGCCGCCTTGACTTTGTTGCCATTGCAAGATCGCAAATGCCGGAAACCACTCAAGATGTTCTGGGAAATAATTGACTCCTCCAACTATCACCTCCCCTGCAGACGGACGTCCTTACGCCTCCTTCGACAGCCGCCACCCCTCATCCTCCGCCAGCTGGTCATGGCTCATCCCCCCGTTCAGCTTCTTGATGTAGCTGTCAAACTTGCCCGACGTCTCGATGATCTCCTCCATGACCTTGTAGTTGAGCACGTAGTTCTCTCCCTTCGGCTGCTTCCTCTCCCACCGGGAAGACTGCCGCGCCGTCGTGATGACGTTGCGGATCTCGCGCCCGTTCATCTTGTGCTTCGCCAGGTCCTCGATGTGGTCCTTGAGATCCGTAAAGTCGATGCCCTCCTCGTTGAGCTTCTCGAGCCGCGTGAAAAAGTTCTCCCAGATCTTTGTCCGCTGGTGGTTTGTCAGGCTCGTGTAGTGGATGGCGAGCTGGATCCGCGACTTGAAGGCCTCGTCGAACGTTCCCACGCGGTTGCTCGTCAGGATCAGGATGCCGTCGTAGTACTCGAGGACCCGGAGGAAGACGGAGACGAGGGCGTTCCGCTTGAGGTCCTCGAGACTCCTCTGCTCCAGGAAGACGTCGGCCTCGTCGAGAAGGACCACGCAGCCCCAGGCCTTGCCTAGATGGAGCACCGACTCGAGGTACTTCTCGACATCGCGCGGCTCCGTGCCGATGTCGCCGCACGTCACAGGATAAAGTGGCTTCTTTGCGATCTCGGCAACACTCTCCGCCGTCAGGGTCTTGCCCGTCCCCGGGCCGCCGTGAAGGAGCATGATGATCCCGTTTCCCTTGCCGCTGATGATGTCGGTGGCAAGCTCGGCCTCGATCTGGTTGCTGATGAGTGCTTGGATGAGCCTCTTCGTCTTGCCATGGAGGACCAGGCTCTGAAAGGCACCCGTGTTCCATTGCACCTCCGCGAACCGGTCTATGGACAGGTCGACCCATTTCTTCGTCTTGAGGTTGAAACCCTTCATTGATAGGGGGGCCATGTAGACAAAGGTATCGTCGGGGGGTTCCTCCATCGTCAAGAGGTCCGGGTCGAGCTGGTCGGGGCGCCTGTAATAGCCCATGCCCCATTTTTGGGGTTGGTGAATCTCGGTATATGTCTTCATGTCAATCATATGACGCTCTCCAGCATCATAATGCGTCCTTTCGCCAACGTCTCGGTACGCAATCATCCGCTGCTGGCGACACTTCCAAACCCACTCTCCTCTGGTCCGGAGTCTCTCCCTCGTCTCGGGATCTGCATGTTCCAGGGGACGGACATCAAGATCGTCGATGCTCTTTCGCTGGCGGTCCGACATGTTGATGTTCTCGAGATTCAACATCCTGGTCTGCTTTATGAATTGGCCGTCGAAATCCCAGTGCCAGGCCTCGACCTCGTAGTTTTTGCACATCGCCCGCTTGTTTCCTGGCGCCCTTTCTCTGGTCAGTGAAGGAGGATGTGTGCTAAGGTTCGCAACCAGCGTCTTTATGCGATGTTTGCCTTCCGCCACCGATGATGATGACGGCACCGACGGCGATTTCAGCCAGGAAGTGCAGGTATATCCTGAAGCCCCAGCCCCTCGCCCGTGCACTAGAACGATGCCGGGCCGAAACAGGTAATGCAAATACTCGTGAGTGATTTTGGACCTCGCAATTAGATCGTCAACGACCGAATACTCGTCCTCGTAGTGCTCGGTGATGTAGTCGACCAGCAGCTGGAAGTACGCCCCCTCGTCCTCGGAGAGCGTCTTTGCAAAGGCCTCGATGGGCGCGACGCGTGCGTGATAGAACGGCAGGTATGGGGAAAAGAACCGCATTGGTCCATTTCCGTCAATCCATTCGTTTGAGAACTGCTCCGCGTCACGGTAGTCATCGACAGAGATGGAGGAGGAGGTGTCCCGCAGCGAAACGTCGTCGTCGTCGGAGTTGTCGTCGTTGTCTGACGACTTCTCGTTTTTGCCTGCGGAGAAAGCGGCAAACGCTTTCATGGCAGAGGCCAGATCCCTTTCCACGGGAACGATCATTTCAGAGTCGGGCCTCATCCCGATGTTGCCGTTGCCGTCGGTGTCGCTACCGTCAGCGTGGTTGGGCGACGCTATGTAATCCCGCAACACGATGAAGCAGACTTCCGGGTGCTTGTCGATATACGCCTCGACGTTTGATATCGGCGAAGCTCCCGCCAGGACATTCTGAGAGCCTGCCTGGCCCTCGATCCAATGAGGGGGGTCAAGATAGCTCCTACGTGATCCTTTCTTTTTGTTGTCGTGGACGCGGTGAATGACTAGCGGCCTCGGATCTTTGCGTTCGGGGACGGCATCGAATCTGCCCTGCAGGCTTGCAATGTAGGATCGCATGGCGCCTAGACTAAAAGATGACTGCCCTGGGATGTCGAAGAACTCTGCAATCTGAGCGATGCTCTCAGCTGGCATTTCCATCAGCTCTTCGTGCTCGTCCGTCTGGGAATCGGTCTCGTGCTCAGTCACTGGTCCAACCCCGTCATCATGGGCTTTGGAGGACCAGTAGGTTGGGCGCCGGCTTTTCACCCTCCGCCGTGAGCTCTGCTGCTCGAGGTAGTTGTAAGGCCTGCCCGAGGCCATGGCCTTTTCTTTCGCGGCCTGTCGCCGCGCCTCCTCGCGCTCCATCTCGGCAATCCGTTGCCGGCGTCCGGCCTCCTCGACTTCTTCGGCCTTGTCCATGTGGGCTCTTGTCTGCGCGTCAAACCTTTCCATGATGCTTCCATGGATAGGTCGATCATGAGATGTTGATCGGACCCGCCGTACGATACGTTCTCTGTAGACAGGTGACGGGCTCCTAGAGCGTCGGGGTGCCGGCGAGGACATCAACGCAGCCCATTTTTCTTGGGTCTGATCGAATTTACTGCCTCGAGTTCTGTCCTGGGAGATTGTGGGAGCGACCTCGTCCGGGACTGTAGGTTCCCTGGGGACTGTACGATCCCTGATTCGTTCACGTACAAGCGGCTGGCATACCAATTAGTGGTCGTCTGCAGGAGCGGGCCGTGGGCATCGTACCTCCCTTGAGTAATCCGCCATTGAGTAGAATATTGGGTGAATCCAGTGGTATTTTGAGGCGTTTTTTCTCGTTCGTCTGCTCTTGATGGAAGAGTTGAATGAGTCGGCTTAGAAGGAGGGACGGACTGATCGTTCAATGGAAAGTGGAAAAAGGAGTATGCGCCATTTATTCGCGCGTTTATCGGCGCGACGTACATACGTGGACCAGGGTGATTGGCATGATCCTATTTGAGGGCACGTTAGCCGCCCGAAGCAGCCTGGGCGTGGATCATTATCGCTGGGGGGGCCAATGATGTCCGTATCAATATGACAATCAGGCTGAGGCATAGTGGCTCCACGAAGCTGATCCGGAATCAACCCATCAGTTATTTCGCCCTTCATTTCTGGTTACATACGAACCGTCTCTTCACATCAGCCGTTAGATTGATCGCGTAGATTATCTCCTCATAGCCATGGAAGCTCTGAAACCTACCGACCTGCGAGAGTGGTACACAAGCACAAGCCAGTAAGTTGGCGAGACGTCGTCGAGTCGCGACTCCAGCACCCTTTCTCACGACGTATCGCAGGCCTGAACCAGCCAGCGCCACCTTCCAAAATGCGCTGCAAATCTTCTCTTCAGAGCTCTCAGGCGACCCTAAGAAGCTGCGCTGGATAAAAACCAACAACCACGTCACGATGGATTCAGTCTTGGCGGCCGTTGAAGATGGACGGAAGATCTATGAAGGCCGGAAAAGCGACTCCAAAGTGAGGGAAGCTCTCACGAAACTTGCTGAGAAGATTCACCATTACGGAGGAATCATGGACGTCATCGTCTCACACAATCCAGAGTACACTGCTCTCTTTTGGGGCGCGACAAAGTTCTTGCTGGTGGTAAGTCGCAGGAGCTAGACAGCACAACACGTACTCATTCTATCTTCGAGTCAAACATCCTTCCTGTGCTAATGTTGCTTCAAGGGCGTCATCAACCACCAGAAGATCATCACTCGGCTGTCTGACGGCCTCGTCCAGATTGCGAATCTCCTTCCCAGGGCAGATTTGACCCTGCGACTTTACCCCATTCCTTACATGAGAAGGTTCATAGAAGACATCTATGCCCACACCATCAAATTTCTCATCCGGGCTCTCCGCTGGTACCAAGAAAGCAAGTTTAAGCACGTGATCCACGCCATCACAAGGCCGAGTGAGCTTCGGTACGACGACATCCTGAGCACCATTTCCTCTCTGTCTCGCAGCATGTCCGACGCAGCCCAGACAAGCAGCCAGGCCGAGCAACGGGACATGCATCTAGCCATGTTGAAACAGGCAGAGAATCAGCAGATCTTGCAACAAATTGTCGAGACACAAGCAGCGAGGATTCTCGACGCTATAACCACCGCCGGCGGCGGGCAGCAAGACACACTTGCGAGGCTCCAGCAGGCGATCGACGGCGGCCAGGGCGACGTTAGAGGACATCTTGCCGCCATCCTCCTAGAAGTCACGGACGTCAAGAACAGCATGAGGGCCCTCCAAGAAAGTGCGGCACTGCCCCTGCGCCAGCCGATGACAACATCGCAAGTAGGCCGCGTTCTCGACAACATCACCGTAACCCTACTCCCTGCCCCGGAGACAGCCTACCAGACAACCCTGTTCCTCTCCAAGAAGCGCCGTGCCAGACCGTCCGCGAGAGGTCCTTCATTCTGGCTAGAAGACAAGATCCAAAAGTGGAACACGGCGTCCACTTCGTCTCTCATCGTAGTAGACGGAACGAGGAAGATGCGCTTCCATCTTCAGTGGTTCTGTACCAAATCCATCTCGATCCTGCGTGAGACGGGGATCCCTGTCATATGGGTACTCAAGGCGATTGTCCCTGACGAAGACGAGACAGCACCGGATGGCGTATCTCCCATCGACCTGATCAGGTACCTCGTATCGCAAGCAGCACTGCTAAACGGGAACATCCACACCGACGCTACAATGGCGTCAGTGTTGCAGTCATTCGGGAGAGCGGTATCCGACGACGACTGGTTGGACATCCTGGGTTTCGTCCTACAGGGCATGCCGCAGCTCTACATCGTGCTGGACGTGGAGGTCCTGAGTCGGGCCAGCAGCGGATCCAGCGGACAGAGCTGGTCTTCCACTCTGATTAGCTTACCTGCGAAGCTCGCCGAGCGTAACGTCGAGACCGTCGTCAAAGTCGTCCTCGTCAACTACGGCTCTCCGTTTCTCCGGGAACCTGCCGCCAAAAACCTCGAGGGGCAAGTCGTGACGGTGGGGCGGGCCCGACAGATTCAAACGCCATCATCGGCGCTGCCGCATCGCGGAAAAGGCGCACAGAATACCATGGGCGGGTATGTCTTTGACCTGGGGCGTCTAAGCGGGCGAGGATCGCAGTCTCGACGGGGCCGGCTCGGGAAAGGAGGACGCTGGAGGTGAGTCGTTCTCCGGCCGGGGCGAAGCCACTGTATCACGGAACAGAACGAGATGAACCCGTCTTGATTAGGCATCGCGTTGCTTGAGAGAAGGCTTCGACAAGCCCGTTTACACATCCGCCAACGACATAAGCCACGACGCGCCGGGTCCCGACGCAACCGATTCTGCAGCAGACAGCGGAGCTCGTCAGTCGGGGAAGCTGGCGAGGGCGGGCCCTGGTTCTGGTGCGGGGGCACGGTACCAAGATAATGAGGCTCGAGACGGAGACGGAGGCGGGAAAGCTGCTGATGCCGTACGGGTTGGACTCTCTTTCTGCTGTCGAGCTGCGCCGGTGGGCGAGCCAGCGGACGGGATCGGAGCTGAGCAAGCTCGGCACTGCCAACGCGACCTCGCTCGTGGCTCTCAGCGAGAAGCTTGCGTCGGAGCTGCTCAAGGTGTCCAAGGAGATGTGAGGGATGGGCAATGTGTTGTCCAGTGTTGTCGTTATGACTGGGGTTTGTTGATTATCTCCAGGGTCTGTGAAAAGATGGAGGAACTTGGCATTGTAGGGGAGTTGATAACCCAGCGTTAAGGGGTCGCATTTTGTATTCAACTGATCTCGTTTGCCGGTAGCTGCGGGAGTTAAATCCTCCTTTGTCTTCCAGTTGAGGCATGATGCCAGTTTCTCTGGGTCCACTTTCAGCTCAAGCAGGTTTACTTGCAGAGAACAGTGAAGCAATCATAGCCATTGTTGGGGACCACCTGGCCTAGGCACGTGACGACTAGCGTCACGTGACCGCCGCACGGGCCAGGGGTCCCAGGTGTCCTTCACCTCAGGGCCTCCATGGCCATAGGGCATCTTGCTCCACGACACATCACAGAGCTAGAGCAACACACATCAGTTGCCTCTCCACAGCCATTGACTGCCTCTTCGCATCGCGAACCAATCGGCAGGGGACAGTCGGTCCGAGACGTCGGACTTTGCGCCCGGGCGCAGACATTCCTCAAGAGGTGGGGGAAAAGGTAAACGGTTCGCTGGCAAGAGAAGGGGATCCTTGAACAAGGCTGCATTTCGAGGGATTCAAGGGACTGGATTGCTGGAATCCTTTCAAGGCTCGCAGGGGAGGGGATATTGGCTTGGCGGCTGACCCGTGCCGCTGACTTGCACCCCTCCCCTCCCTGCCTGGCATGCCTCTCTCTCTCTCTCGCGGCCGGCGACGTGGTTTCGAAAAAGGCCGGGAATATCTCTGACGGGTAGTGTCAGATTGAAGGGCCTAGAGCGGCGGCGCTTCATGGAGCCGATCCGCTCCGTGCCTAAGGCAACAAGGGACACCGCTACCCCTAGTACCGGGGATCTCCATGACCGGAATTAGCTACTTAGGAGATACAACAACAATACACACAATAGACCCTCAAATTCGACAGCATCTATCCCGACGCCTGCGAACTGCTCGTGGCAATGACCTGATGACCCGGAATTTCTGCATGTTATCTGCGCTATCAAGCTGTCAAGTTTGCCAAGGTTCTTATCTTTAAGTCTATTTTGTATGTGGCGTAAAGCCACAGTTGTTCGAATATTCGTCGGCGCACATTCAGGGGTCAATCGTGATCTGTATTTGTCAAAAAGGGTGGTAGGCCAAGGGCGCTGGAAGCGATGCATACGCAGAGCGCCTAGGATGCTAGGAAGGCGCTAGGAGAAATGTTTGGCCGAGGACCGCGCTAGGTGCGCTTGAGGGCCGCACTAGAGGCGCTTAATCACAGGGAACACGCCGGAAGGAGGCGCGTAAGGGACGCGGACAGGTCTTAGGCAAGGGGAGGGACAATACAGATGACGATTGACCCCTGAATGTGCTCCGACGAATATTCGAACAGTATTGTGCTCCTCCTTGCCTAAGACCTGTCCGCGTCCCTTCCGCGCCTCCTTCCGGCGTGTTCCCTGTGATTAAGCGCCTCTAGTGCGGCCCTCAAGCGCACCTAGCGCGGTCCTCGGCCAAACATTTCTCCTAGCGCCTTCCTGGCATCCTAGGCGCTCTGCGTGTGCATCGCTTCCAGCGCCCCTGGCCTACCACCCTTTTTGACAACAGTCTCCATAGTATTTCTAGCCACAACGACATTCATGGGCCACTCACCGTCCGCACCCCGCCTGTCGGAGACCAGCCACATTTGGCGGATAATTGTTGTTTTCAATATTTTACTGAACAAGACTCGTTGATCTTAGCAATGACCGCTGAAAATTGGAATGACCCGGATCCTAGACGGATGTTCTAATTGACCTCAGCGGCGTTATTAAATTTCACCGCCAAGATGCCTTCCTGCTCAACGCTTACATCCTGTCCTCATTCCTGTACTTGGGTAGTGTTTAGTGGCACAACACCCGCGGATCCCACGGGGACCACAATGTCATAAGTGAGATCATTTTCGCTGGGGCTTCAAGCGGCGCTGGCTTGCCCAGTGGGTGTTAGATAAGGAGTTGGAAGAAGCCGAAGTCAGATTAGCGTCCAATATCAGTGCATACCTAGTTGATCAGGTTCCATCGAACGGCGCTTCGCGCAGTGTATAGACCACTTAGTCGCTCAATCCATATGCCCCGAGCCCCTATCATAAAATGAATGAACGGGGAGCTCCCCATTCCTAAGAGCTACCTTAGCCTAGAAGGAAAGCTACCAGACTATCATCAGGTCTTACAGAAATTCCCAGACACTGGTGGCCCCTAGCTCGATTGAAAATGAGTAGCTAGCAAGACCTGAGCTATTAAGACCTGGAGCTATGAGCATCCTCACGATAATGTCGCTCCAGCCTCGGTCCTTGAGGAAGCGGGGGAGACTAGGAAGCGCGATTTCTTCGACAGTGGGATAGGGGGTAGCGTTCTCGCTCGATGTCAGAAGCGACTCTAATACCAACCTACTGAACCTAGTCATGTGATTCTTCTGGAATACCAAAATCGAGCGCAAGAGCGTTTGACGCCTGGATATTGCTGAGTAATTCGCTTGTGCGTTGGTGTCGTTGGTGCCGTTGGTGTGATCGACAAACTATTTGTACAATCTATTTGTTGTGTAAGGCTTCATCAATGCTCTTTGCCAACTCCCCCCCCCCCTCTGAGCGTCTTCAAGCTCAAGCAAATTTGGGCGTCGGTGACGCCGTACGTGACAGAATGAGACAACTCCCAGTTTGGCAAATGTGCTGCAGGCGCAGACGTGGATGGAGCGCCACCAAACACTAAGCCTTAAGAAGATATACGAAGTCACTCGAAACAAAGTAACTCATTGGGTGGTGATACAGCGGCAGCAGCTCATTGGTCACTGGGCTCCGCACCTCAGCGCAAAAATGAGGTCGGTGGCGCAGGGATTGGAAGCATCTCAGCCCACGCTAATTAGTTGCTGACTTGATCGTTGCCCAACTCTTCTCCAGCTTGACTGCCACGTGCCTGGGCTCCTAATAAGTACTTGGCCCTTGCGAATCTAACTGCCTTGGGAACTATTGGCGATGCGTATGCACAGGAAGGCAGGCTCCGCATTTGCTGCGGCGGGGCAGCTTTGCCTGTTGTCTGTGAGCAGTCAGAAGCGGAAGGCCGCCATGGCGATTAGTGCCATGGGCCATGCCACACTAATTTAAATCAGAATGCTTTGAGAAGATCATTGAGGCGAATCACCAGCTGCCTCCGTATTGTACCAGAAGCTACAGCGAGACATAATTTGCAACGCCTCTTCTCCTTCGCATGATCTGGCCCAGCCACGGTATACACAAACCTCATAACCATGCCCTGTGTTTCACGCTAATAAGGTCTCCGGCGGTATGGCTATGGCCATCATGTATTGGTATGCAGTAACGGCTAGGAGTCCTGGCCCGGACGACTCCAAAATCAGAAACGGCGGTAAATGCTGAGATTGAAGGCCTCAACCAAGGCGAGTGCAGCAATGTTGGTGGATCTATGTGACTCTCGAAGGTATGTCGCCTGCGAATCGTGGCTTGTCCCAAAGTCTCCATGGAAGGATTTCATTAAGACGGATATTTGAAAGCCGAAAAAGTTCTACCTTGGCAATCATGCTATTCCAGGCTCGCGATGTGTCTCATGCCGTATCATCCCCCCTTTGCGCGAAATCGACTAGGCACTGTCCTTCACGCCGATTCCTCGTTTTCTTCTAGGCCGGATGTTGTAAAGGTAATGGTATCAGACTCAGAAAATGAAAAAAAATCCGTTATATTCATGGAGGCAAACATCCACGGAATTTAAGTAGAGCACAAAGACAATAAAATGAAGACAACGCCGAACTCCAAGTTCAAGCCACAATAAGCCTACTCATAATCCAACCAATCGATCAGTCGCTTCCAGCCACCCTCCTGTACACTCTCTACTATTTCCCAGACAATGGCGACCACCGTCGGCAGCCAAGCAACGACAGCGACGATCTGACCAAACCCCCAGTCATTCTCCTCGTATGACTCGTTTGTGAAGGCAGCCATACCTGTCCTCAGCATCCACAACACCACAAATGCCACCCACATCATCGACAGGCCCAGTAGCAACATACCAATATAGAACCAGCGCAAAAGTTTCGATTCACTTGATGTTCCCCTGCAAAGAATGCCCTCGAGGGGCCAGGACCTGGGGTACCACTGCCTTAAGGCTGCTATAATCAGGCCGAGCGCTGTGATGCCAATAGGGGCGTAGAGCAGGCTGGACGCGACATAGCGCCCTGGTATGGCGTGGAAGCAGACGAGCTCGAAGTTGGTCCCCCAGTTCACGTTGATGGCTGTGGCGGCGCATGTTCCTAGCAAGGTGGCACAAAGCAGCCCTAGACAGGCCTTCAGGAGTTGCGATCTGAAGACAGACCCAGGCGTGAGGGTGTCCTTAATCTCCTGAGGCCTGCCTTCTATGTACAGCACATAGAGTGGCCACAGTGCCTGTGTGCTGCTAAGGGACATCAGGAGATTGAGGTTAGCCACTACGGCAGTGTACTGCGTCTTGTCATCGATGGCAATGGTGACGACGACTGCAACGGCCAGTGCAATGTTGAAGTAGATGGAAGTGGTGAAAAACGTGTGAAAGGCATCACGGAATACCTTCCATTTTATCTTTTGGTCCTCGTTTTGGTCCCCCTTTTCGTTCTTTCGGATCAAGTAGTAGTAAAGTCCGAAGATGCTGAAGATCGCGGCTATGCCCAGCTGAAAGGCAAACGCAACTAAGACCTAATCACAAAGTCATGTTAGAGCGATAATCAGCTGGGGTCGCAATGCGGTTACTTACCCCTATGCCAGCAAGGTCAGGGTTGCCAGAAAAGTCTATGTGTTGACAGAAATCCTGCACGCAGTGATCCGCCGCTGCGCGATAGATTTTATACAGTCTGTCGCCCGACATGCCATCCGAATCGTCATACATGTATTCAACCCATACGTTATACTCGTTGAGAATATCACCGTCGGTGGGACTGCTAAGGGCTCCGTTTTGCCGGTAGAAATTGATAAGATCCATGTAGGGAACCCTGTTGATAGCTTCCTCATTGAAGTAGTTGCCTACCAGCTTCCCTATCCATTTGCATCCTTCATCACTGTATTGGAAGTAGCGAATTGGGTTCTTGTCCATGGTATCTGTTGCCTAGGGGCTGGGTCGCTGTATGAAGTAGATTGGGAATCTGGCAGCAGAAAGCGTGTGGATCAGCGAATAGGAGTAAGGAGAGTCTGTTAGAAAGTTTGAGAAGTAACTATAAGTGCTAGTGAAGGATGAATAGATGTATGCTGGCTTTCCTCCCAATATTTAAAGGACGAGAGCTTGGGTTGATTTGAGAGCATGCGGCACGTCCCAGCGGTGACCATCAATTATTCGACTGCCAGTATAAAAAGAAGGCAATAATTAGAGACCGATGAATGAGAAGGCTGTGACGCAGAAGGGCTGAGGGACGGAAAGCTGATATGCAGAAGGCTGAGGTGCAGAAGGGGCAGAGGGGCACGGCGGGTGGGAGGTATCGACTGATGGTAGCACAAAAGAGAAGGCTCAGATGGGAGAAGGTCTATACCGGCCAAACAGCCTGAGGTAATACCCACCGCACTCTTCCATGGTGCTGATGCAGGTGCAATCGTGATTTCGTTGATTGAAAGGCTGCGCATGCGTACCTTAGGGTAAAGACAAGGGTGGTCAGCCTGGGGCGCAATGATTAGACAGCCTGCTGCAACCCGAACATTTGGAGCAGTCTAAGCTATACATAGAAAGCTGTAGCTGTAGCCAAGATTTAAACAAACCATAGCACATGTCGTATCAATTCTGACACCATGATAATTGGTGGTCTCTATCTCAGCTGCACTGCCAGCGCCACTAACCTCCCTGGTAGCTGCACGCACACACCGCCTCATCGACATAATCCCAGCACTGCCACCAAGCTATCTGCAGTACAGCCATGAAAGCGAGAGGTGGAAGACAACATGGACACCTATACCGACACCTATATTTAAACCTACCTAGTATTGTATTTCCCGCTTTCCTTTGCAAACAAAAACATCTACATATTCAACATGCTCCTCTTATTCTACTAGTGACAATCGTATACGACGAAGAACACAGGACTGAAGAAGAAGAAACAACAGCCGACCTCACAGTCGACCACCATAAAGGCGCGACCGTATAACTATCAACATGTAAGTTGACCAGGCCATGAAGAAAGAGCGTTGTGCTTACTGAAGAACAGGCCTGATAACGAGCCTAAGGCGGAAGTTGGCAACGGAGAGACCGGGGACAAACATGAGATGAAAGTGCGGGATGTTTGTGATACCATTGTTGAGCGTCCTGAGGATTTTCCAGCCCGGGATTAGCAAGGCGGACCCAAACGTCAAGTTTTCCATTCGGAGGCAGAGGGAAGATACTGATCTGGCGCCGCTAGAGTACTGAAAGGGAATATGTTGAGCCTGAGTCTAATCTTGTCGAATTACGTAGAATAGGGTGTAGAACGCGTATATTGATGTATTCGTTCCTCACTGGTCGCTGGGGCGCGATCGTAGCTCTTTCGCCCCTTTTTGCCTAGGCTGTGGAGCGCCTCGGAGGCGGGTAATACTGCGCTTCCGATGCGCCCGTCCTTATGTAATCCTATCACATTCGCTTGCCATGCCTCCAATCTGACACGCCTCCTCAGGGGCACTGGAGGGCTCGTACAGTGGCCCTGGCTGTTGTATTGGAGGCCTCTTAAGCGCCTTCGACTTGTATTCCGTCGGGAGCGCTCGAAGGGCGCTCCTCGTACGCCTCCTGACCTTTCTCGATGTCCCATATATCCTCTTTCATTGACTCTTTCGCTTGCTTCTCCTGTTGGAGCTGTTGAACGCGGTTCAGCTGGAGTCGTTCGCCCTGATCGCTCATGTTGAGCTGCTTGCGAAGCGCTCTGAATTCCGGCAGCCCGAGAGCCTTTGTTAGGCCGTCCGCCATGAGCTCCGCGGAGGGGGTGTGGACGACTGCGATACGCTTCGTAGCGACCTCTTGCCGAAGCCAATGGTTGTGTATATCGACGTGCCTTAGGCGCGTTTGGAGCTTCAGCAACTCGGTGTTGACGAGGCGTACCGTCTGGAGATTGTCGCATTGTACGCGGATCGTAGGCTCGGTGCGCTCGGCGCAGGGGAATCGAGAAGAATTGCCATCGTCGGTGGGCAGTTGTACTTGAAGTGCGGTGATAAGGCGGCTCGCAAAAAGCGCTTCTCGAGCGGCTTGAGAAAGTGCGAGTAGCTCCGCCTCCGTAGTAGTAGTAGAGTAGAGGTAGACGGGCAAAACGGGACCGCAGGGGTCGGGTTAATATATAGTTAGGGGATTAATTTGTTTGTTTATCTAGAGATAGCGGCCAAGGTCAATCCCCTTAAAGAAGTACGCGGCGCCTTCCTTCTAGAGCGCAAGGCCACAGCAGCGTCAGGAACTAATAGAAGGAAGTTTAAGGAAAAAGCCCGCGGGGGCTTTTCATCTCGAAGCAGCTCGAGGCAGTTCGACTGTTCTACAGTGAACGTAAAAAAGCCCCCAGGGGCTTCTCATCCCGAGGCAGCTCGAGGAAGTTCGACTGTTCTCACAGCGAACCTAGAAAAGCTCCGTACGTACAGCAAACGGGTTTTCATTGGCTGACTCAACAGTCAGCCGATTTCAACCAGCGAGCGCTTCAGAGGCCTGTTCACTGGAGTCACGCATTTAGCACTCAGAGGACGGACATAAGAGATCGCTCCGAGAAATTCAAGTACTTAAAACGCCTCTGTACATCATCAAACACATCCAGTATTTCTGTGACAAAGAAATTGCCTTCCTCAGCTTCTAGAAGGTGGTATTAGTGAAATGATGGAGGCTTCAGACAGATCTCCCGTCTTAAACATATACACCACCAAACTGCCATCAATGCTTTGCTCGTTGTCTTCATCATAAATAAGAGATCCGGTACATGCTGACTAGTCAGTATATCTGTCCTTCAGTTATTAAAGAGACATACCAAGCTGACTCCTTCGATACTGGCAGTTCCTTTGTATCGTTCACAAAATGTGCAAGTAGCATCTGCGCAAAAAACACACTGTTCGCAATAAGCTTCCGGGGCGTTTGGGGATGCCGCCATTTATAAGACTACTTAGTTAGCTTCTTACTTTGAAGACGTGGGGAAGACCGCTTACAATAGTCTCATGGCGTACCCAATACATTAACCTTCACATATCTCTTTCAATAACCCTGAGTAGAAGGATCCCACTCATTACGATGTCGTCGTAATTTCCTTGCTTTGATTTGATGGCTCGGCCGAGACGCTCCAGTAAGCTATTCTCCTTGGCTACAACGAAGTCTTCGAGTAATCGATCAAGTTGGTTCTGCAACACACGTGGCGCAGGCGACGTTCCAAAAAAACGGGCTGTCTCTGTTGTTATCGGTAGGGGTGATGTGGCTTTGCCAACCCTGGATGAGCAAGCGGTTTGCTGTCCAGAGATCGAAGGCGTCTGATAAGAAGGGCTGCTAAGGGTCAGTTGTGGGATGAAATTTTTTTTTTGTTTGGAAGCCTTACAGTTTTCTGCGTGGTTTGATGCCACAGTTCGTTGAGTAGCTTGTCGTTTTTTGACTCGTGCACTACTTGCATTCGACACTGATGTATGTATTTCTTGAAAGCGGCTTCTTCTACGCTCTCCAGCATTGCAGCTAACGTAGGAATAGATGCCCATCCACACCTAGTTTTTCCCCAGACTTTCGTCTGGTCCTCACAATCTGGGGTGAAATACCGAGCCACGACGTCAAGAGAAGGTCCTTGTGCGAAATGATATAAGCTGAGATTGAAGCAGTGGTCTAGCTGCTGTGCGACGCCAGGCCAGTAAGCTCGTCGTTGATAAATCCCATTGTCCCCTTAACTCGGTCAGAACGGTAGTCAATGAATTTAAATACAGACTTACATTTCTCGAAGACTCGATGATCTATTAAGTCTGCATACACGCATAGGGATGTGATCGACGTCTTCGTACACCATACGCATGGTTCTTTATCCCTCGGGATTTCACACTACATCAATTAGCGCTTCTCCAGTTCCCGTTCACCAAGTAGCTTACCTTTGTTTTTTTTAATCGACAGCGAGCGCAAATCTTGGAAGAAGGGTTGTTCGCAATAGGGTTGCGCTCACCGACCTCTGAGCCATTAGAAGACCAGTCTGAAAAATCAAACCCAGGTCTATGTGGCGTAACGTAGACAGCGGTTGAGGGATCGAGCTCGCTAAAGGGTTGCAGCTCAGTCCTTCTAATATCTCCAGAGTCAACCAGCATGTTGGAGCTAGTGTGATGTTCGCTGGTTTTCCGGAGCTGGTAAACATCGGTCCAACAGGTGTCACTTGATGATGTCGAGAGAACCAAGGAATTTTCCAGTGCCGGAATCGGTGTGAAAGTGTTGTTCGGAACCACTGAGCTACTTAGATCGTAAGTCCCAGCAGAATCCCAAGCCAGCAGTGGTTCGGCCTGAATCATCTGATAGTCTTGTACGGGTATCTCGATAGGAGCAATCGTCCTGCTTAGTAGACTTCCTTGCGCCTGGTCTGAGATCTGGTCATCTATCGTCATGACAGTCGATGGAACACCCAGCGTAAAAGGCGATGCGACCGTAGCAAGTTGAGTCAAATCCAGTGCATTAACATTGGACACTGGAAAAGAGAAGTGGAGGGCGTCAAACGTATTCAACTCCTCAAACTCCGGAGGCTCGGCTGTCACGTTGGGGACGTTGAACGAACCCAACTCCTCGAACTCGGAAAAGTCTAGAAGCTCGGCTGTCAAGTTGTGGACGTCGAATCTTGCTTTCTCCAGTAGGGTTGCGGCTTGAGAGTGCAGCCTCGCGCGAATAGCGTTCATGTATATCAACTTGATTGGATCTTTCTCTTCCCGGTGGCAGTTCTCAGCATGGTCGATGAAGCTTTGCGCACTCCAGAACGACTCGAAGCAGAAGGCGCACATCTCCGCACAAGGTAACTCTATCTTAAGTGTGAGTAACAACGCTGCCAATGGGAGGAGTAAACACCTAACGTTGTAGGTAGTACTGTAGTGACACCTCACCACAGCTAACTCCTTCATCGCACCTGTCATATGGTTTTTGGTGACCAACGAAAAATGGTTCGATCGTCGGTCTAGTCTCGCCTATCTGATGCCCCATCTCGCGGATACTGTGGGTCTTGCATGTCTCCAGTTCAAGCGATAGATAGCAGATCCTCTCCTGGGCAAGAATCAGTTTTGTCTTCTATGAAGAGACAGTGTCCTTACCAGATATTTCGCAATATGCGCATTGAGTGACACCTCACTAGAGAAGTATGCGCCACAGTTGCAGGCTCGAGGACTGGTTTGTGCCATGGTGATGGTGATGCTATACTCGAAGCAGTCGATGTCGTCGTATGGTTGGGTAGGTGCGGGGACGGGATGGTTTTAGATAGTCCACTATCGGGAGATCTTTGATCCGTGATCCCCATGCTGGGGGTTAACTGGCTATAAATAGACCTTCTAGTACCTACTAGCATAGTGTACTCGGCAGTATTAGCGGCTACGTGAACTGTGTTGTCAAGAATCGTAGATGCGCACGCTCGTAGGGGTTGTATGGGCACTCTTGTCCCTGTTGTATTGATTGATTGATCGTGTTCTTCTTGCTGTTTTCGCGCACGCGCACCCCTGAAGGAGATTGGTGCGCCACGTCACATGCGAGCCACTAACTCCGATGTACCGCATAAACGCCGAAGTGTACGTGCACCTTTTCCCAGGCCACACACATATGGCCCTTCCATTCAACAATTATACCCTATAAAGTCTAAGCTTTAGCCCCTGCCCCCGTCCCGTCCCCCGCCCCCGGCCCCGGCCCCCCGCCGATAACCCTACAGTACTATGAGCCCCACCCATTGGATCCGCCCCAATCATCTTTCACCAACCAAATGAGGCAAAGGAACCATGAACGACTAACGGCCAACATCCAACAACCGTCAGGCCACAACCAAATATTAGTAGGATTTCTACTGTAACCAAAGCTTACCAAAGTAGCATTTCATGGCACTCTGTATCGACGGACAAGTCGTAAAATTAAAAACGCACTCGGCTCGATCCTGCCCTGGAGAACTCCGCCGTAGCCAATATGGCTCAATCGAGACCCCTTCGGTAGCCCCGGGTCGGGCGAGGGTACTGTGTAATCTCGTCGCAAAGAGGCCGGCTGTTCGGATCGTTGCGCGATGTACATAACAAAGCCAATCTTCAGGACGA
>WIGN01000552.1:0-19957 GCA_014235955.1 Colletotrichum sojae
TACCCCGCGGGAGGTCCGGATGTAAATACACCCTACATAGCGTTAAATATGACAACAACAACAACAACAACAACAACCAGGGGTTCATCCATGGCGATGGATGGTGCCTGCATATTCCGCTCCACAGGGATTAGATTAGATGATCTGATAAACTTCCCCCCCCACCCATGTTGAGTGAGTCTTTTTCCCTACGACCTGCCGCATCGGGGCAAAATAAGCAGAACCGCGATGCCGTTGCCAAGACCTGAGGGTCACAATCATCTGCAGGGCAGATGCGACCTTCCGGTTATCGGCGCCCTTTGGGAGGGCACATATGCACAACGCAAATTAATGAAGCTTTCGTCAAGCATCGTGACCTCGTGAGAGTGGATGCAACCCCGGGGCACGGAATGAGAACCCATCTTGGCAGGAGAGAGAAGTCTGGGTCAGATAAGTAGTAAGGCCACCGGCTCTGCGATCTAGGTTCTGAGGCTCTCGTAGTCTGCAGCTCCTTCCACGGCTCTGGGACCCGAGATCTCTCTCTTCTGTCTTTCCCGTCTCGGCTATCTCACAATGGCTCGGTGGTACACCATCGCCCAGGCCATCCTCCTAGCCGCCGCCGCTTCTCCCGCGGCAGCGGCGGAGGGCAGCTTCACCGGCAGCCGCGAGCGCCTCACGGCTCCTGCGGCAGAGGCCGGCAAGGGCCGCTACATCGTCGAGCTCCAGCCCTCGGCAGGCAACACCGCGCGGCAGGAAACCGTCGTCGAGGCCGTGGTCGAGCAAATCTCCTCGCTGGGCTACGACGCCAAGCTCAAGGAAGACTTCACGACCATCTCGTCCCGGTTCAAGGGCGTCTCGGTCGAGATCGCCAACGACAACTCGACGGGCGCTCTCGACGACATCAAGAGTATCCCCGGCGTCGCGGGAGCCTGGCCCGTCTACCCCATCGCCCTCGACACTTCCTTCGAGGTGACGACCGGTTTTCAAAAATGGAACCCGCATATTGCTACTCGCGTCGACGAGCTTCACGGACGCAACCTCACCGGCGCCGGACAGCGCGTCTGCGTCGTGGACAGCGGCGTCGACGTCGCGCACCCCGCGCTCGCGGGCCGCGTCGCCGGCGGGCGGAACCTCGTCGACGAAGGGTCCACCGAGCTGACGGACTGCGCCGGGCACGGCACCTTCGTCTCGTCTGTTATCGTGGCCTCGCACAAGGACTTTTCCGGGGTAGCGCCCGCGGCGGAGATCTTCATGTACAAGGTCTTTGGCTGCGCGGCCACGACGTCAAACGACCTCGTCCTCAAGGGCATCCTCGCCGCTGACTCTGACGGCTGCGACATTATTTCTGTTTCCATCGGAAGCAACACCGGATACGCGAATTCTGTCATGTCCCGCGTCGCGACCCAGGTCGCGCAGGACAGGCTTCTCATCATCGCCGCCGGCAACTCGGGCGAGATGGGGCCGTACTTTGCCAGTTCACCCGCTGCTGGCCGTGGCGTCGTATCCGTTGGCTCCGTCGAGGCGGCGCAGACGATGGGATGGCCTGCGACGCTCGTCTCGTCTAGCGGTGAGAGTCTGAACATCTCGTACGTCACCTCCGAGGGGGTCAAGTTCAACGAGACGATCGACGTGCCCATCGTCCTCGACGCAGGCGACTCGTGCAACATCGCCGGTTCGGGCGACGAGAAGACTGCCGTCCTGGCCAAGCGCGGCGTCTGCCTCCCGACAGGATCGTACTCCTCGCTCGCCAGCGCTGGGTATGGATACGGCATTCTGTTTGACTCGTACAACCAGGGCGCGTACTACATGTCCGACGTCCCCGACTGGGCCGACTCGATCCATCTCATGGCCGTGACGGCGGCGTCCGTGGGAGACTGGGCCGCGAAGCAGATCGGCGGGGACAACACTCTTCGGCTGAAGATCCAGGCCGACGCTCAGCCGGCGGCCTTCGCAGCTGACGTCCCCAGTGCCGGCCAGCTGTCGAGCTACTCGTCGTGGGGTCCGACTTACGAGAACGACTTTTCGCCTGTCATCTCGGCGCCCGGCGGCGTTGTCTACGGCGCGTTCCCGGAGAACCAGTACGCCATCTCATCCGGCACGTCTTTCGCCACGCCGTACATTGCCGGTGTTGCTGCTCTGTACTACGCCCATGTGAAGAAGGACCGCGCCGAGTTCGTGCGCCGGTTGACTTCTACGGCTGTTGCGTTGCCCGCTTTCGACGCCTCGCTTGGTGGAAGGGTCGTGTCTGAGGTGGCATCGCTTGCGCAGCAGGGCGCTGGTCTCGTTGATGCCGCGAAGCTATTTGGATATGCTACTGTTCTCCTCTCGGAGCCGACATTGTCTCTCAACGACACTGACAACCGCGTCGCCACGCACACGATTCGTATCCAGAACAACGGCGACCAGGCGGTAACCTACAACGTCTCGCACATCGCGGCCTCGACCGTCCAGTCCAGGAACGTTCTCTTATACCCCAACATTTACTTCCCGCCTGTCCTGGCATCAGCCGGCTCCCTCGCCGCCCCCAAGACCGTGATCGTTGCCCCCGGCGCCACGCAGGACATCGAAATCACACTCACGGCCCCTAACACCGGCGCGGACAGCGGAGCCCTGTGGAGCGGGAAGGTCCTCCTCGGCGGCTCCAACGACGAGCTCATCTCCGTGCCTTACATCGGCATCGAGGTTTCGACCTACAACTGGACGCCCCTGCACCACGGCCCGGAGAGCTACCGCTACGACGACTCCAACGGCGACCTGCTGCCCCTCGACGCCAGGCCGTTCCGTCCGGCCGAGGGCGATTCCCCCGAGACGTACTTTGCCTTCCGCTACGGCACTTACGAGTTCTCGATCGATCTCGTCGGCGTCGACTACACGACGGACCAGTTCGTTTACCCTCCCCAGCACGGCTCTGGGTCCAAGGCCTGGTTGGGTTCTGTCAGGTCGGAGCCCATCGAGGGCGATGGGTACATGGACTTCCCCATGATGGAGGTTGTGCGGTTCAGCCAGGGCCGGTTCGTGACCTTCCGGTCGTTTGCCAACGGCACTGCTATTCCCTCCGGCCGGTACCGCATCTTCACCCGCGCGCTGCGCATTTTTGGCGACGCTGCGAACCCCAAGGACTGGCAGCTCTTCCTCACGGATCCCTTCTCCATCCAGCTCGGCGACAACCCCATCCCGGGCCAGAACGCGACCGCCACCACCAGGGCTGTTACGTCCACCGCCGCCGCAACGGTGACCGAGACGGCGCCGGCCATCACCACCTCCGCCATCCCCGCCACCACCATCCCCGTCCCTGTCCCTGTCCCCGGTCCTACCAGCACCCTCACGGCGCCCGCCACGCCCACCGGCCTGTCCGACGCCTTCACCACCCTCAAGCTCCAGCGCCTCCGCGAGGACACCCCCTACATCACCGACCCAGAAGCCTGGATGGAGCTGCACGTGCAAATCTCCCTCCCCAACCCCGTGCCCACCGGCTCGGTCCTGAGCTTCGGCGTGCCGGCCGAGATCGTCGACATTGCAGCGGACGACCAGCTCTCCGCCCCCGCAGGCCTCGCAGGCACAACATCCTTCGACCCGGAGACGCAACTATATACCATCGAGCTCGGCGACTGGACGACGTGGAACAAGAACATGGCGGGAGACTTCTTCCTCATGTGCCGCTTCACGCCCGAGTTCGCCGCGACGATGAAGCAGGGCACGTACGTCGTGCAGTTCTCCACCGTGGGCAAGGTGCACGAGGCGGTCGTGTACTACGCCGCCGTCGACCGAACGGCCGTGTATGAGCGCCAGCTGACCACCCCCTACGACGGCACCACGCTGTTCACCGCGGAGGTAGAGATCCCTCCCGCCCTGGGCCCATGGAATTTTGTCCGTCTCGAGACGTCGCACTCAGGCGACGACGACGGCTTCGTCTGCGACCGGTCCGGCGTTCTCGTCGGGCACGAGTTTGACGCGGAGAACAGGATCGTCAAGTCTACGGATGTTTCTGTGCAAGCTGTCGATATTTGCAACGTCAAGACCTTCCTCGCCGTGTACGACGGTACCATGACGGGAGAGGACGTGCTGCGGTTCACGCTGGCGAGCATCCAGGGCGACCGCACGTCGTGGACGCTGAACACAAATTACCTGCTTGACGTGCAGCTCTCGAACGGCACGCTTGTGCTGTACGACCAGAGGAACCTGCCGTTTGAGAAGAACACTAGGTTGAGGAACTGGTCGTTCAACAGCTTCACTGGCGAAAGGGCATCAGCGCCGGTGTGGTGATCTGGAACTATTTTTGATCATTCTTGTTCATACTTAACATTCCTGTCACATATTTACATTCAAATCAAAGAGACTGTATTTACGTTGCGAGTCTTGGTCGTGGTTTCGAAGACTTCAGTAACTCCCGAGTCGTGATGAGTTCTGGCAACCTCTCCATAGATGGGAACTCGGCGTGTTCACGTCCAGCCCCGCCGCCACATCTTCCGGGGCCTTCCGAACCCGCATCCTAGCGCAGGATTTACATAACAAACCTCGTAAAACAAAGTTTTCCAAAATCCGCAGGCCGCGGGAACCACACCTCGGACATAACGAACCGAATCCAGAACTCTCCTCCGGGGCCAAACGAGCAGGGATCATGATCATCAGATGATCTGATAAGATTAGATGGGGGATCCCTTCGCTCTTCGGCGGAGAGAGGGGGGCAAAGAGAAGCAACCCCGAGGAGAAGAGCCCCGCTGAATACGCTCAGCAGAGAAAAGCCCGCATGTTCCCGGTCCCCCCAGGGTAACATCGCAGCATTGCTGGGCCGCTGCCGCGAGTCGCATGATCGGAGTTCCTTTCTGCGCCAAGGTTCCTTCCTTTGCCAATAGTGCGCGGCGATATCGGTCGCCGCTGGAGGAGGGGCTGACTTCCCTAAAGGGGATGGGGGATTCTGGGCGTGCCGGAGGGAGGAGTCAGTCAGAGGTTTCTGGGGATATAAAGTCGTTGATGGATCCTGTGTTTGAGTCTCTGGAACTTGCAGTCACAACGATCATCACTCTCTTCCGTCAACAATCAAACCCCACCAGCAACTCTCCTCAAGAGTCAACCCCCCTCTCACCAAAATGCGCTTCTCCATCGCCTCCACCGTGGCCCTCGCCGCCTCCCTCGTCTCCGCCACTCCCCTCGCCACCCGCGACCAGGTCTCCTGGGAGTTCCCCGAGTCCATGCTCGCCAAGCGCCAGGACGTGCCCGCCCCTGGAACGCCGGCCTACCTCTGCCACGAGAACTGCGGTAAGTCTATTTCTTTCTGCATCCCCGGAAGAAACATCCGTCGCTGCTTTAAAGGGAAGTGCCGACTGACTGATTCGCGCAGGCACCTCCATCACGCTCTCCCGCGAGGCCAACTACTGCACCAACTTCCAGTGGATCTCCCGCTACGACGCCTGCCTGCAGTGCGCCAACTCGTTCAACATCTGGCAGTACTACGGCAACTCCATCAGCGCGAGCGCCGCTGCCTGCGGCTTCACTGCCGTTCCCGTCTAGATCTGAGATGTGTTAGGAGGACCTCTGGCGAGCTTGATCTTCTGACTGTGTTGTTTGCAGGTTTGGGAGCGATGATGTGATGGATATGTACATAATGATGGCTTGAATCTTTGTAAATATTGAAGACGATTGTAATTCCTCGTACAATGCGTGATCTCCTGACCCTTCAAGTGCTGGTGTGAGGACAGGGATGTCGATATCCATGGCTGCGAGCTTCAGAGACCTAAGGCCTCTGTAAATAGTAGTCAGTGCCGAGGAAACACCCAGACCATATCGGCATCTAACCTCGAAGCCCAAGATCGAACGATCCGCAGAGTAGTCTCTTCCTCGCGTAAAACCGTCGTTGCAAACCCAGCCCTGAAACCGTGAAGAGTTGAAAAGTGGATGTTCCATGCAGGGTCGGATATTCTCACTTGTCAAAACGCCTCGCTGCATATGTGCGGCCATCTCTCCCTCGCCTCCCTCTCAACACATGCCTCTACCAAATCCAGCATGTACTGCTTCTGTGACAACACATACTGCTTATAAGACAGGTTATAAGCCTTGATGGCGTACGCCGTCCCGATGGTGCCGAAACCGATTTCGAATATGGTCAGCACGGCCACCGCGAGAGCTGTCCAAAACGTCGAGAACTCGAGAAAGTTCCGCCCGCCGGGGTCCAGCAGGAGCTGCCGGGCGCCGCTCAGGGGCTTGTCATACTCCTCCAAGAGCGCATTGATCCGCGCCCTCCAGTAGCGGAAGTCGTCCGGGCCGGACGCCCTCTCTCAACCGCACCTGCTGAGCCTCCAGAAGGTCTTGCCGTGCCTCTTCAGGAGCTTCCTGGTCCCGCGGTCGTCTGGGGGGAACAAGAGGACCTTGTGTCCAGTGCCTCTTCGAGCAGCGCAGCTGGTATGGGACAGCCGGGGGAGTATTGTAGATGGTTCCATAGGCATATGACGTGCTCGTATATCATGATGGAACCGCGGTTTCCGATCCAGGTGATCTTCAAGTGTTCGACGAGGTTGCTAGTCCAGCAAATGGAAACGTCGTAGCGGTCGCAGAGGGTGGTCATTTTGAAGGACGATGGGATGCTTCGTCGATCGGGGGGGCAGGCGGACCAATGGTAACACATACCTTCGAAATGTGGATTGATCGCCTCTGAGAGGGTGGCTTCAGGCCCCCAGTTTACCGTCCGGTATTCAGTGTTCATAGACGCTTCGAGCGGGAACGTGTCGAGGTTGATGGTCATCCAAAGCCTGACGATAGCATCCAAGCTTCGGGAAACGGGGTTCTTCGAAAAATATAAGAAGGATCTGATGTGGGAAAAGTCGGGTGAAGAGCCCAAAGACCTCCGCCACTTCCACTTTCCAGCGCTGTGCGTTGAGCAACAAGACATCGATGTAATGCGGAATGTGGTCGACCAAGCCATCAACGTAATGGGAGGGGGCTTGTTTTACTTTGTGAGTTTCTTCCCTCACGAAGTTGAAGAAGTGGTAGTAATCTTCGGGACGTATGCTTTGCCGAGGTAGGGATGGCCAGAGATGTTGAAGCAACGCCTCGGGATTAGGCAACACGTCAAGCTGATGCTGTTCGTCTTCGTCGGCCATGGCTATCAGTCGAATGGATCAAGAAGAAGATTCAGGCGCTGTTTGGAATGATTGGGTCTCATGATACCTTGGAATGCTGCACTGGATACATGTGCAGCGTGAGTGAGGCGAGGACTTCCTACCTCAGATAGCGGGAGCCAAAGAGTTATCTAAATGCCAGACAGACTGGAAGATGCATCAAATCTGCCTCGGGCATCACTGCAGGTAAGCAGCAGGCAGCTCTGGCGGCATCTTGACGACGCAATGTTACTGGACATGCTCCTGCATGATGGGCGGCACAGCAGCCTGATGGAGAGACCATCGTACCAATCTTACTGGCAGGGGATTTCTGACAGGAGACAAAAGCCCAAAATGACGACGGGCGATGGAAGAGGAGGGGCATGTACCAATGAGCAATGACTTATACCAGCCGCCGATGGCCACAAGTTGACAACGCCTCCATTGTCATGATCGTCTTATTCAGTCTGCTTCAGCCGTGCACACGAATAATACGCAGTTACAAATCGACAGCCCAAAGGGTTCGCAAAGCTATTGCGGGGATTGACTTGTGCAAATCCTACGATGACCCAGGGCCGGTGCTGGTAGATGTGGACGATGCCACACGCCTGGAGGCTGGCGGCCGGCGAGGAATCGAGCACATATTCTTCGGCCAACCCCCCTGACTTTCAGCTACTCCGACTTTTAGCTACTCTGACTTTCAGCTACTCGTCCAATTGGGACTTTTTATGCCCACTAACGTTCTGTCAGCTGGTGACCTTGTGTTAGATACCGGATTGACAGATCCTGGTGATAGGTAGATGGGCGAAAAACTCTCGCAGTGGCGGATTGCTGAGCGTCAAGAGCGAAGTCAATGGCGTAGTTCCGGAGACAATTGTCGAGATAACAACCGCACATGGATTGGTCAAGCTCCTGGACAAGCGGCGAAGAAGAGACTGCTACGACTACGATGAAGAGCCCAGAAGTGACGATGAAGATGACGGGTATGATGAAGTTGACGAGAACGATACAGACGACGGCTATGATGAAAACGACAGCTTTGGTAAAACTTGGAAGACTACGATGATGCAGACGGCGCTCTCCCGTGGCGGACTGCGATTCTTACCCCAGCTCAGGTAGCAGACCGACGAAATCTATCTTTGACACCAAGAAAAGATCGCAGAACCCGTCGCGGCGCTTGAAGCTAGCTTCCAAATCAACGAAAATCGATTAACGTGCACTCATGGTATAATTATATACATAGCCCACAACATAGAAAACCCAGACATTACCACCGCATCTCCCACATTCTCCCACATCCTAATCATAAACTCAATAACAGTACGTTTAATAGTAAACACCACCGCCTCAGTGGTTGTAGTATCTCGGCTCGCTGAAGACGTGGTACCTGTGGTCGCGCACGCCCTGACCCCTGAACATGGCGGGGAACCGCCAGCCCTCGGGCACCTCGTTCTCCTGGACGCGGCGGTTGCGCGTCTCGTCGTCCAGGGCCTCGATCTGCCGCGAGCCGTCGGCCGACTCAGGGATGACGAACTTGGCGACCTGCAGCTCCGTGTCGGTGATGGTGCTGCGGCTGACGCGGGCGTATCCCGTGCGCTTGAGGCCCTTGTAGAGGATGTACTCGCACCATCTATCCCAGTCGGTGGGATCGACGTCGTGCATGCCCGAGAGGGGGCTGACGTAGGTGTTGTAGTTGCCCTGGAGGGGCTTCGTGACGAGGTATGACAGAAGAATGGACGGGTTCGTGGACTCGCCCATGAGCTTGGAGAGGTACTCCGTCTGCAGGCGGCGGTCCTCGGGGTCTTCTTCCTGACCGGAGTGGAAGACAAAGACGTCGACCTCCTGGCCGTAGACGTCCAGGGTGGCAGCGATAGCCGGGGCGAGCTCGCCCACGGGGGAGGGAAGGAGGTGGTGAGTCGACTTGAGAATGGGGAACTTGGAGAGGAGAGCAGAGCCCCAGGTGTGCTTGTTGGGGCCCGGGCCGTAGTCGACATACATGCCGAGGTCCTCAGCGAGGAACTGCGTGGTATCACGGTTGCCCATGATGATACGCTGCAGGTCAGACTCGAGCAGACCGACAACATCAATCTCGAGCTCTTTGATCAGGTCGCGCATGCGGTACTCGGAGGACCACATGTCGTTGTCGAGGGAGAAGTGGATGGTCCAGATACCGGCGGTAAGGACGCGGTCCTCGGGGTGGTACGGCTTGTAGTCGTTGGTGGGGAAGCGCATGAAGGCGGCAGCGAGGAAGACAACGTTGACGAAGGCGGCGGCAATCATGTTGTACTTCTTGTGCTGCGAGGGGGATGTGCGGCGGGTCTCGCGACTGCGCGCCTGGGAGGAGGTGAGATCAAAAATACCGGCGCCAATGAGGACGAAGGTGGTGATCATGACCCAATCGGTGTGCTCGCGCACGAGTGGGCCGCCAGGGACGAAGGCGTAGGCGACGACCCAGACGTGGAAGAGAACCATGATGTTGTAGAGAAAGAAGCCCAAGCCAAAGGTCATGCCGGGGCTTCTCTTGGCGGCGTTGGAGAGGAAGGGAACGGAGAGACCCATTAGATAGAAGGCCGTCACGAGAGCGCCGTAGTAGCCGAACCAGTGGTGGTACGAGGTCAGGACAGCGGCACCAACACAGCCAATGCCATAGGTAGTCCACGAGCTCATGACGCCCGGGCGGTAGAGGCCTACAAGCAGACCGGCGGTCATGGCGACAATGGTCATCCATCCGTACGTGTTCGAGGTGGGGCCACGGATCGGGTAGCCGTCCCAGACCCAGAGGATCATGGTGCTGGTGTCGGACAGCAGGGAGTGCATGCCGAACCACAAGCCAGCAAAGCCAAAGGCTGCGAGAAGCGAGGAGCCCTCCTTCTTGGAGTTATCAGAGTAGTCGCCGCTGGTCAAGGGGGCCCTGCGGGTGAAGCGCAAAGCAGCGACAACGGCAATGGCGAAGCCGGTAGCGTTCCACCCACCGTTGGCGGCGTGCATAACAGGCCAGAGCGGGTTGTTCGTCCACCACATAAACTTGGCCGTCGACGAAGCGATGAGGCCAATGGTCCAGGCCAGGACCTTGGACTCAAGGCGAGCCTTGTGCGTTCTCTCAGAGTAAAGCGTCGCGGTCCAGCCGAGGCAGGACGTGGCGACGGCGAACCCGACAGTGAACAGGCGCAACGCAGGGTCCAGAACCTGGTAGGCCAGCAGACCAACCAGGGAGAGCAGATGCACGATGCGCAGGTTGTTGATGACGAGAGATCGAACGCTGCGAATGCCGAGGATCACGGGCAGGATCGTGGACATGACGAATGCCTCGTACCCAGAGATGCCCATGTGCCAGAGCGGGAAGTACCAAACGCAGACGCCGAGTCCGGTCAGCATTGTCCAGAAGGTGAAGCCGTGGTAGATGTCGGCGGCGGTGTCGAGGGCTTCGGCCCAGGTGAATTGCGCGGAGAGCACACCTGCGGTGGCCTTTTCCTTCCTAGACGCAAGTCAGCTGCTGTCGCGCGGGGGCGGGGGTATGGGAAAACCTACTCCTTCTCGAGGACGGCGGACGGAACGGACGAGCAGTTCTCACTGTGACGAGACTCAGAGGCTGCGCTCAAACAGATTTATTTGGTCTGCTGTACATGCTGTACAAGACTATTTTGGAAGCCATTGGACGTACCCCTTGCTGGAACCCTTGACATCCCTAATCACGAACTCGAAGGTATCGAAGTCGAGGGCCGTCACAGCGTCGAAACCGACGTCGAAGAGGATAAGCGCCCATTCGAAGAAGGCGTAGATGGTGTAGGCTGGCAGGGGTTAGCAATTGGTTCTTGGCAATGCTCAATTGGGTGGTGTTTGGGGGCCGTGTTTACCTCCGGCGACGCGGTGCACCTTGTGCTGGATGAAGAAGTAGATCAATGGCACCAGGGTGCCGAAGAAGGAGGTGGCAATCCACTTGCGGTACTTGATGCTCTGGGGGTTCGGAGGGCTCAGCAAGACGCAGCCGACGGTCCAGGGGACGGTCGCGACGATGTAGGAGATCATGAAGATGTCGTGCCAGTCGTGGTCGTCGGTCGAGGTGACATAGGTGAAGCCGCCGCACATGAAGGTGCGCAGTATGCCCATAGCAAAGGTGAACTTGGGTAGCATCTGGCCCGGACGGCGCGTCAGGAGATACCAGAGACCAACGAGAGCGAATCGCGGGCCCGAGGTGATGGCGATGAAGAGCATGAAGAACGACCTCTCGGGGTACCGGTCGCCAATCGTCGCGGAGACGGACGGGAACCACTCGTCCGGGTATCCGTACCACTCATTCTGGACGATCTTGTGGTAGTGAAGCGATACTCCGACGATCAATGCGCTGATGAAGGCGGCTGTTGTTCAGTTGAGGCAATTGTCAGCTTCTCTCACGACTCTTTTTGCTTCCTCTCTCGTGGTGTTCTGTTCTGTTTGCTTCCGTCGCCCCGCTGAATCGCGATCGCGACGTCATGGTCAAGGGCATGGGCCGACTCACTGTAAGCGATGGCTGTATGCGACCAGCTGATCCACTGGCCGCCGAAGGTCAGCACGACGCCGCCGTCCTTGTCCTTATACCGTGAAGACATCGCGAAGGTCGGTTCTTGTCTCTCTCGACGAATCTCAGGCGACAGCAGGAAAACAAAGAGAAGGGCAGCGCATCCGGGAGGGCCGGAAGGAGGATGGATGGAGGGGAAAAGAGTTGGGAGGGAGAGAGAATCGCCCGATGGAAGTGGGAATGATCGGAGAGTCGGACACGGACGGGCAGGGGTAGGTGGTGGGGTTGGAATGGCATGAATCAAAATAAAAAATCACGGAACTGCACAAAAGCTGCAAACCCGAGGTACAATAGGCAATAGGGCGGGTAGCCTGTAGGTAGGTATCCGTGTGCGCCGCGCCTAACAGCTTGGTACTTGCCTCGGCGGCCCGAATCGAATGGAATCTCGTGTTGCGACTGCCCGCCATCAGCAAGCATCGAGACAGCAGCAACAGCGGCAGCTACGGCCCCGGCAGACGTGGATCACGCAGGGAAGGTGATGACAGAAGCACCACCAAACGGGCGATGCGCGCCCCACACAAGCTCAGGGGTCGTGGGTGGTTGGCTGCGTAGCGCCCGCCACGACCCGCAGGGGTTCCTGATTGGGGATTGGTGACGCCCAGGGGCTTGGCACAAGGCTGAGGATCCATGCGGCTAATCAGCATTCGCCGACAAGCTCTTGGAGGGTCCCACTATTGAAATTGGCCCCACCTGTTGTCGGGTTCCTCGCGCAGCCTTGCAACTTTTTTTTCTTCATGCGCATCGCAGATCTCGATCCCGATCCCAGACGGTAGCAGCGTTTTCCGGCCGCCGACCGACCAGCGACGACGACGACACCGAGTCGATATTTCTACCGAGAAAGGAGAATTCGGCCTCTGATAATATTCAACACTGCCCACCATGGCGGTTGCTGAAAAGGCGCGCTTCTACTTGGAGCGCTCCGTCCCCCAACTGCGGGAGTGGGAGGAAAAGGAAATCTTCACCAAAGTACAACTGCCCCTCCATACACCATCACCAACACAAGCATCCAGCTAACCACTCCCTCCCCTTCAGGATGAGATCCGCACCATCGTCCAGAAGCGAAGCGACTTCGAGCACCGCATCCTCGCCCCCCGCTCCAACCCCGACGACTTCTCCTCCTACGCCAAGTGGGAGCAGTCCCTCGAGACCCTCCGCGCGAAGCGCTGCAAGCGCATGAGGATCGGCCACGTCCAGTCCCAGCACGCGAGCCAGACCCGCGTCCTCGCCATATACGAGCGCGCCGTCAGCCGTCACGCCGGCGTCAAGCGCCTGTGGCTCGAGTACCTTGGCTACACGGCCGACGTCAAGGCCGCGAAGCGCTGGCGCCGCGTCATGGCCAGCGCCCTCCGCATGATGCCCACCGACCCGGAGCTCTGGGTCTTCGCCGGCCGCCGCGCCGCCTCCAACGGCGACATGGGAGGCGCCCGCGGCTACTTCATGCGCGGGTGCCGCTTCTGCACCGGCGAGGCCACGCTGTGGATCGAGTACGCCCGCTGCGAGATGGAGTGGCTCGCCAAGATGGAGGCCAGGAAGGCCAGCGGCCGGAAGAGGGACGCGAACCCGCTGGCGGGCGAGACCATGGCCGACGACGACCACATCGACCTCGGCGACGGCGACGGCGACGAGGACGAGGACGAGGACGACGCCCTGCGCCTCCCCGTCCCCGGCGCCGAGAGGAAGAAGGTCATCGACGACGAGGCCAAGACGGCCCTCGCGAGCAACCCGGCCATGGACGGCGCCATACCCCTGGCCATCTTCGACATCGCCCGGAAGCAGCCCTTCTTCAAGCCCGAGGCCGCCGAGCGCTTCTTCGACATGTTCGCCGTCTTCACCAAGGTGTCCTCCCAGCGCAGGATCGCCGAGCACGTCGTCGACATCATGCAGCAGCTCGACGCCGCCCACCCGGCCACCTGGAACTGCCACGTCCGCCTGCCGCTGCTCGGCGTCAGCCCGGACACGCCCGAGTTCCCGCTCGGCCTGCGCGAGGTGCTCGCGCGCCTCGGAAAGGGCCTCGACGAGACCTCGGACCGGGAGGCGCTGCGGAAGAAGAGCCTCGTCTGGATCGAGCTCATCCTACTCTTCAAGGGCCTCGACGAGGGCATCAAGACCGTGTTGGAGCACACCAAGGGCAAGCTGGAGGCGTAGGCGCTGCCGCTGTTGTTGACGAAAAGAAGAGGATATCGGTACAAAGAGATGGGAAAGGGGATCCAAAAAAGCGTGACAGGAATAGACGCCGCCTCGGCGGGCGCACTCTAGATACCACTTGCAAAACCAGCCTAATCGAACATCTTGAATCATTTAAGCATACGAGACAACAAATTACGCCACGTAGTTTGGGTATTTCTTGGCCTCCTCGACCGTCTTGTCCCACTCCCCGTCCTCGTCGAGCTCCTTCGCCATGCCGATCACCGCCTCCCACTCGTCCCCGGAGATTTTGCACACGCTCAGCCGGCCCTGCCTGATGAGCTCCGAGCCCTGCAGCGCCTTGGCCTCGCGGAGCATGCTCAGCGGCACGATTCGGGGGAACTTTTGCTCGATACGGACGTGGACGAGGCTCCACTTGCTCCCGTCGTGGGGGGCGGCGGCGTCGTAGTACGGGTTGTCGTTGATGCACGCGTTCCCTGGGGGTGTCAGCTCGAGGCTCAAGGAGTAAGAAGTGGTAGGCTTACAGTCTGGGGAGTACTCCTTGACAATCCTGATGATCCCTGCGATGCCGGGGATCTTGCAGTTGGAATGGTAGAAGAATGCCTTATCGCCAATGCGCATCGCGCGCATGTTGTTGCGGGCGCTGTAGTTGCGTATACCTGGATATCAACAAGTCAGCAATCAAGCCGGAGAACTTCCTCTTGAGGAGGACATACCCTCCCAACCCTCGGAGGTCTCCTTCGCAATCAAGTCGTCGATGGAGAACTTGATCTCGTACCCGTCCTCGAATCGCGGCTCTGGCTCCGACTTCATCAGCCAGTACCGCGTCCCGGGCGGGTCCCGCGGCTCGGCGTCCGGGTTGACGTCGGGGCCCTTGGCCGAGGCTTCGCGCAGCGCCTTGAGCTCGTCGACAGTCTTCCTTGGCACTGATCCTTTCTTTGGCGCAGCTGGTTTCTGGAGGAAAGCCGTGAGCATCTAGTATCGCGAAGAGGGCAGGCCCACTCACCTTGGCCTTCTTTGCCGGCTTAACTTCCTCAGGCTCGAGCTCCGACTCGGGCTCGACGACTTTTCTTTTCCGACCTCCGCGAGATTTTTCGGGGTCTTCCGTAGACTTCTCTTCTTTCGCAGGTTTAGCTTTCTTCTCCTTGGGTGGCGCGGCAGCTTTCCCCTTCGCGGGCTTCTTCTCCGCCGGCGGTGCCGCTGCGCTCAGGCGCGTCGACGACCTGAGACTCCTCGTGGCCGGGGCCATTGTAACGGCGAATAGGTGAGAAATGGTCCAAGACTTGACAGTCGAGCAGAATGAGAGTGTGTTCTCCCTAAGAGCCCCGCGAGATGAAATTGATCGGGAAAGTAGACCCCCGAGCGGTGTTGCGAAGCTCCTCATCTCGCAACGCGACGTCGTCGTGACCTAGCCGCACAGTGTGCGCAGGGTAGAAGCTTTTTGCAGGCGCACGGCCCAGGTGTTCCCGAGCGCTGATCACGTAATCAAGCTGTGTTCTATCTCTCGACAGGGGGGCCGTTGGACTCTTTTTTCTTTTTCTGTGATCACGACTTTCTGAAGCTCTCTACACACTGCATTGCAGTGGAAGCGAGACCTAGTTGTGGATTTCGAAGACTTTCAAATCCTGTTTCTTTGGGTTGGTTAGCAGGTCTCGCTATATGGCCTCTTCTCTCGTCTTGGTGGTCACGTCGTACGGCGTGGCCCAACTCTGGACTGTGACAGGCTTTCGATATCAAAAAGTAGGTGGGTGCTTCCATGGTGCTTTTAATCAAGACCTTCCAAGACCTCTAGATGTCTTTTACAGCGCATTTCCTCGCGTCTTGACTCTTACTCCAAACTTTGCTGGCCTGGATAGCAGCATAAACACACTTGCCAGTTCTAGTGACTGTCCAAAGTTGTGGTGGTCTTCGTTCAGCTCCAAAATCGATGATTGCGTACTCCGAAGCTCGATTCTGGGTCACTATATCTCTATCAACCCCCACTGGCTGAATGCTATCTAGCTAAGCTACCCTTATCGAGGCAGCCACGAGGCATTCGATTGTAGGTTCTTTGCCAGAATGAAAGGACGAACAAGAATCCTAGAAAGATGGAATGAAGAAGTCGCATTGGACACTTAAGGAGGTAAATACCTGACGGATAGTTAGTCTAGCCAGTGGAAGCGTCATATAGGCACAAGTGAATGTATTAAGATGTCTGTCTGTCTAAAAGAGAGAATTGGCCTACGTGGCCGATCCGTGCCTTTAAGTTGTATGCTTCTAAGCATAGTCGGTGCCCTGTGTCGATGCTGGCCCAGGCTTATCGTAGTATGGAGGCAGCATCAAACCTTGGGTTGATGAATGACTCGCAGGTTCTGTCAGTACCACCTACCTAGGTATCCTGGGTTGAAGCGGTATCATCCAAGCTAGGTACCTACCTACCTACGTACTTTCACCTAATCCCGCCTCTTGCACCTGCCTAACTTGTCTCTGGCCTCCACTGCTCCTTCTTTTTCTACTATCTCTCCTTCCCCTCCTGTCTTTACTCTGACTTCTGCCTTCCATTGTTGCTCCTTAATGAGGGGCTCTGTGTGGTAATATAGTGTAGCCTGCTGTTCATGTCTGGGAAGTTCGACCCGCTTCCCCAACATGCTCCTGATTTGTTTGGCAAACGAGCCTGATCTTCTTATTGGATTCAGGAGACCCGAAAAATGGTTGGGCTACCGTACCCGATGGAGGATTTTTCCGGCAGCCAAGCCCTGTCTGTTATCTCTCGTCGCAGCCTGATTTGACAGAACTTCCACAAGACACCAACACCAGCGGCAGCACCAAGGCCCAGCTACCCCGCTCCCCCCGAATCTCACGATGAGCTTTGGACTCGGCATAGGCGACTTCATCAAGGTCTTGGAGCTAGCCAAGGGCTTGCGAGACCGCTACAAGGACGCTCCCGATCACTTGGATTCGCTGTCTCGAGAGTAAGCTTGGCCATCAGCTACCCAGAATGACCATTAGCGACTGTATCGCTGACACGGAGAATATACGGAAAGAATACCATCGATCCACTCGGTCCTCGAGAAAATCGACGATGCCAAACAGCGTCTCACACCTCCCGAAGTCGCAGCCCTCGAGGCTCCCATCAAAGAGTGCGGAAAGATCTTGGCCGAAATCGAGAGGATTTACGACGCTGGCGGGGGCACGAAGCGGCTGTCAGACGCCGCCGCAGAAGGCCCGGTTGAGGAGCCTCAGGCTCAACAGTCAAGATGTTCAGAACCTGCGGTTGCGGGTGTTGTTGAATATTCAGGTACTGAACACGATCAGGACGTTCGGCGACAGGTGAGCATGCCCTGCGAAGGAGGAAGTGTCGACCATGCTGACACAACTGATTTAGCGAAGATATCCAGGCTGTCAGGGGTAAAGTCGATTCAATGCACGGCGACCAGACAAGCCGTCAAAGAAAAGAGATTATTGAATGATTGGCGACCGCAGACTATCAGCCACAGCACCGAGGCCACATGGAAAGCCAGAGAGGATGGCACAGGCCAAGGGCTCTTGGACTCGGAAGAATTCAAGTGTTGGACGTCTGAGAGAGGGAAGGGCCTGCTTTGCACAGGAGACCCGGGATCTGGCAAGACAATCATGACCTCAATCGTGATCGACGAGTTGTCTCGCCAGTTCCCGGAAGAGAACAGCGCGATAGCCTACGTCTTCTGCAATGCAAAGGACCAGGCCAAGCAAATATTCTACCACATCCTCTCAAGCCTGGCGAAGCAGTTGGTCCAAGCATCTCTTCCCGAGAAACCGAGATCCTTATACAAAGAACACCAGAAGAAAGCAACCTCGCGGTCGGAGAACGAAACAATCGGATTGCTGCATGAGCTGGTCGGCGCGCCCGCGCGGGTCTTCATCCTCATCGATACCCTGGACGAGTGCAGTACCGACGTCCGACAAAGGCTTTTGTCGCAGCTCACCAGGCTGCAGTGCGAGGCGCATGCCTACATCTTTGCCACGACTAGACAAATTCCAGAGATTGCCGATAACCCGCATCTCAGTCGCTGTGACTCATTAAGAATCAAAGCCAGCAAGGACGACGTCCGCCGGTTCGTGGCTGGTCAGATCCCACAAATGAAACCTTTCGTCCAAAAACGACTCGACATCCAGGTCAAGATCAAGAATGTTGTCTCGAGCAAAGCCGATGGAATGTGAGCCCACCCTTCCCCCCGAAGAAGGCTGGTACTCGTATTGTTTTATGCTGACTCACCCGCTCTACGTAGGTTCCTACTGGCCTCGCTGGTAATGGAATTATTGAAGTGCAAGCAACGACCGAAGGACGTACTTGATACCCTGGATGATTTGCCAACAGCATACGCGAGCTACTACGACGAGGCATGGGAAAGAATCAAGGACCAGGATCCGGACAAATCTGACCTGGCCAGAAAGGTTATCTCGTGGGTCGTCTGTGCCAGAGAGAGCCTCTAAGCATCGCCAATCTTCAGCACGCTCTTGCTGTCGAGCACGAGAGCCAAATCGACGAGGATAGCGTCTTTCCCGAAGAAGCCGAAGTGGACTACGACGGATACGAGCCTCTACTATGTCTCGCCATTCAACGGAAATCGGAAATTCTGTCAGCTTGCAACGCGCTTCTAAGAATGTCCGAGGTCCTGGAAGCAGGGAAGACCGGACATTCGCGGCCGTTGCCTTCATGCGGTGTTAAGATCGACAAACGTGGAGGACCACGGATAACATACCCTGTGATGGATGCCATCAGCTGTCAACATCTCACCGTCCTCCAAAAGCTTTTAGAGCTGAAGGTGGACATCGAAGTCCGGGATAGTCGAGGAAGAACCCCCTTGTTGTGTTGCGTCGAAGAAGGGGGCGCCGAAGCGCTTAAGATGCTACGGCGCTTTGGCGCCGATTTTGGAGTGAAAGATAGGGGCGGGACACCAGCCTTACACTTGGCCGTCAGGAGGGCCGATGTCGACACCTTGCGTTACCTCCTAAATTGTGACCACGCAGCTGCCCAGGCGGTCCCAAACGGTAGTACCCTAGACATAGAAGCCCGAGATGCCAGGGGAAGGACTGCCTTGTGGTACTCTGCCTCTTGTATGACTCTCGACACACTTCAGATGTTGCTCGACCACGGTGCCAACCCCGAAGCTAAGGATAACAATGGGCAGACGATGTTGTTCACAGCAGCAGGAACAGATCGCCCTGAGGTCGTTCGGCACCTTCTTACCCAGGCCGCCCTAGACCGCAACATTCCAGATATAGAGGCTCGGGACACCAAGGGAAATACTGCTCTGTGGCACAATGCTTCTCGAGGGAATCTCGGCATGCTCCAGATTTTGCTGGAATATGGAGCCGATTCCGAAACCAAAAACGACGCTGGACAGACGATATTGTTCGCAGCGGCAGAAGCAGGCCGCCAAGAGGTCGTGCAGTACCTATTGGGGGTTTGTGGCATGGACGCCAACGCGAGGGAGGATGCAGGAACGATGCTTCTTGAAGTCGCCGTGAAGGCACTGGGCGCGGGAATGCTCACGTTCGGGAACTGGGACACGAAAAGAGAAGCTGAGTACTTGACGATCATTGACCTGTTTCTCAAAGAGCTCAAAGGTGACGACGTCACAACCGCCCACCAGGCCATCATGGTTCAAGCCGTGAGAGTCGATATAGAGAGTAATGGATCTTCTCACGGAACAAGAGCAGGAAGTTGACTTCAACTGAAGGGACGAGGGGGGAATGACTCCGTTGATGCACGCTGTGCGCAATGAGAGTCCCCTTGTGACGAAGAAACTTCTGGATTGCGGAGCTGAATTGGAGGGAACGGGGGTGGCAGTGCAGGACCTACTGACGGGCTCCAAAAGATGCAAGTTGTTGGGAAGATGTTATTATTACCGGGGCGGAAAATGGTTAGCGCCTTGATCCCTCAGATAGGTATCACCAGACAATACGTAGTCAATGGAGGCCTGGAGGGTTCAGCAATGCCATGACATGTGAAAATCATCAGTAAGCAACATACACACACATCGTCCACCCGTCAGGTAGGTTAGTCGCACTCGCTGACGATCAAAAGGTCGTCATCACGCGAGATAATAGCCAGGCTGCCGTCGTTGACGTTTCTCGGAAATCCCAAGATGTTGGGTCCCGGGCGCCACCAGGTGCCCCCGGCTGCCGTGCCAGCCGGCCCCATAGGTCTTCCAGTCTCCGCCAG
>WIGN01000553.1:0-19827 GCA_014235955.1 Colletotrichum sojae
ACTTCAGGAAGGTATGTGCAAAAATGAGGTTGTTTGGATGAGGACTGTAAATACTGTGATAGTTGGAAGTGGAAGGTGGGCGTTGAGGATGAGGCATTTTCGGGTGTTCCAAATGAGGGGGTGTTCCAAAAGTTGGTACTCTGACTTACACAGTAAGTTCACAATGTAGCCCGGCAGTTCTGTGACTACGCGGGAAAAATACTCGTTTTAATGATACACAAGTACACCAACCGGTGCGCCCAGGCGCATGGAGGTTTTCGGTCTTTCGTTGAAGCCCAAAAGTGGGCAGGACTGGCTAACTTCATCGACGGGGAGGACGCACTTGTTGACGCAACCTTCCCCGGGGCGGACAATGAAGATACGAGGGCAATGCTGCACCATTGTGCACTCGAAACCAAGAGGTTCTAAATTGACATTGCCGTGCTCGGAGAGGACGGTGTTTGGATCTGCACCCCATCAGATGCGGCCCGGCGCGAGTACGAGAACATCAACGGCCAGCCGTAAAGGCGCCTGAAACGTCAGACAGAGGCAAGGAGCTCCGGAGCCCAACACCAAGCAAGTACCTCGTCCTTGCCAGTCCTCGCCATTTTCATCGTCCGTCCTTCCTCGTCCGTCAACTGCTGAGAACTCCTTGCGACGGCATGTCTGTACCCAGGACACATATACTAAACCCCACACCGCGTTGGCCAAAAAGGAATAAGGGAAGCACAAAGCGACCTTGCTACCTCTTCGTTACCTAGGGCGGATACTGTGCGGCATTGAGCGAAGGTTGAGAGGGGCGCAAGATTCAAAAAGAAGCCTGCCGCCGTCATTACATCGGGATCGGGCCGCCTCAGCCGCTTTTTTTTAATGAGTGATGGGACAGACTCAATCTTGCTTTTCGAAGGGATATCGAGATTAGTGATGGATTTTTTCCTGGCCCTGTTCGGTGAGGCAATGAGTAAATAAATAAACCTGGGCATCCACTTCTACTTGGCCTTCCTCTGCCTTCACCTGTGGCTGTTTTCAACTGGGGAGGAAAACCAAGTGATGTCTCCACACTATGCAGATAAAAGCACCCATCGTCATTGGTCACATTTGATGATGACCCGCGAGGTACATACCCCTTGACTGGTTATGCGGGGGAGGCTCTGTGTAGAAAGATTGATAAAGACTAGCTCGTTCCTTGCATGATTTCTGGGGTAGGTTGTCTTCATCACTTCAACTCCACCTTCTGTCGCCAACTGATCAACTCCATACCACATGACATGAGAACACCGGGCGCGGCATGCACAGAATGCATTTGCAGCAAAAGAAAAGTCTGTTTCCCGCGCCTCCGCTTCGGCAGCCAGCTTTCTTTCTTTCCCATCCAATGTTGCTAATATCAGTTGCAGTGTGATCGGCAGACACCACGATGCACACGGTGTGTCAAGCGAGGCACCCATTGCGAACAGCAGAGATTCAGAGCATGGAGACTGAGCGGCCCCAAGAGCAGCTCGGCAACTCCAAAGAAGGGGCGCACTCCAAAAGATTGTGGTCGTTCAACTGGCAGTGATCTAGCAGCATCTGGATCAAGCTCGGGTTCCCTCTCGGCCGAGTCCTCCGAAACTAGCAGCAACCCAATACTTTCAATTACACCACCAGAAAGACAAGGCGAGTTTGTCATCACACCGCGTACATGCTTCGATACCAGTTTCGTGTCTGGTGAGGTGGCGACTTCGCATCAGGCAGAGCACGCTCACACATCAATACACATTACACTTCTCTCCAGGCCCTCGAGTCTGCCGCCGGATATCAAGGCATCGCCGGCAAAGACTCTTCTATGGCAGTATTTTGTCACGGTCTCGAGCCGCCAGTTCAAATGCTGGGAGGGAAGCGAGGCCATGGGGTTCGATGACCCCCTGGGCTCCCTGCTGTCGGCAATGGCCACCTTCGACGGGCCCCTGAGATCGGCTGCTCTCGCCTTCTCTGCGACAGAGTACGCAAGGGCACAACCTTCGAATCCCCCTCTGCAGTCGACCGCCTTGTTGTACCACGAAGCCCTGCAGATGCTGACGTCAACAAGGGGCAGTGTCCCGCTTGACGCCCACCGCCTGCTTCCTCCGATAGCGGCCGCCCTCCTGTTGTTCAGGGTGGAGGGCGTGGACCAGGTCTCGAGTGGACGACTGCTGGCGCTGGCTAGGAGCGCCGCCACGTGCGCGCGGAGCCTCCATCGCGAGGGGCGGCAAAACGACAGCCGCTGGTCGATTTTGATGGCTCTGCTCAAGTGGACCGACATATGCACTGTCAACTCCCTGTTTTCGCAAAGCCCGTCCGTCGTCGAGGCTTGTGCGAGCGTGCCCGTCTACGAGGAAGAGATAAGGAACTTCTCCAGCGAGTTTCGAGACTGGATCATCCATCCTATCTACACGTTCTCAAGACACCTCATCGACCCGCTCCTGCGGATTGGTAGACTGGTTCAGCTGAGGAAGCAGGTATCAGGGTGGTCTGCCGGAATAGAGGCGGAGGCGGAGGCGCTGGAAGAGCTGCTCCTCCAATCCTACGACCGCGACCTCGACGCCAGCACAAGCCGCCCTGCCGAAGACCCCGACCAGGTCCTCCGCGTCAACGAGGCCATGCATGCGGCGACGTCCATCATGTACTACACGCGCGTCCGGGACGTGCCCTTCACTGCACCGTTTATCAGACGCAGTGTGGCTAGGGTTCAGCAAGAGGCCGACGTCGTAGACTCCAACTCGTTATCGAGCCGCGCCCTCGTTTTCCCCCTCTTCGTGGCCGGCTGCGAGGCTGTTGACGAGGATGTCAGGGACTTGATCACGCAGCGGATTCTTGCGAGCAAGCGGCACCCCGAGCTACAGGCGCCAAAGATTGTTAACCACCTGCGCCGTATCTGGGATATTCGGGATGCAGAACCTGGCCTTTCGTGGCTGGAATGGTCTGCAAAAGGTTTGTGCTGAAGTTCAAAGTATTCAACATTGGCCTCGTGTTTGCTAACAATGAGATAGCTGCGGCGGTTCTAGAACCGCTCCTGATATTTTGAAGCTTTGTTAACGAGACATACGGACCATCGACAACCGTACATGGTGGTATATGTCACAACACGGTGGATTATGTTTTGGAATTCAAGCTCCGGTCAAGCGGCGATGAATGGCCTTCTGGGACTTAGTGGTAAAAACATGAGCGAAGAATTTATGTTTCAATTTCACCATTAACCTTGGTGACGAAGAGGCAAACGGCCAGTGGCCTGTTACTGCCATCAATCCTCAAGCGTCGAAAGCATCACTCGCCTCTGCCCACGGAACGAAAGAGATCCGGCAGCACATCCCCCGGGGACGTGAAGTCAACACCTGGTCGTCCATATCCATGCTAGATGTCATGTCGGCGGACGGCTGTGTCCAGTACTTAGAGTAAACGGCATTCAAACACGCTCTCATCTCAGCCATGGCGAGACTGCGAAAACAACACCGGTCAGCACGAGGATCCTTACAGAGAGAAGACCTCTGATGTACTTACTGCTTCCCAATACAGGTACGGGCCCCCAGCCCAAAGGCGAAGAAAAGACGCTGCCTGTCAGTGTTACCTTCGCTGCTCAGCCACCTGTCGGGGTTGAACTCGTCCGCCTCGGGGAAGACTCTCTCGTCGATGCGATGCATGCTGTAAGACGTGCAGCCGACGATGATGTTTCCGGGGATGTGGTAGCCGTCGATGTGAACGCCGTTTTCGGGGACGTAGCGCGGGAGCGGCTGAGTCCCCGGCGCCCAGAGCCGAAGGGCTTCCTGCACGACCGCGCCGAGATACGACAGCGTGTCGAGAGCCCGGCCGGCGTCAGCGCCAGCAATAAGCTCCTCGTGCAGCCTGACGACCTTGCCACGGTGCCTCGGTTGCGACAGCTCCCACATCAGCCAGCAGAGCGTGTCGCCCGTGGTCTCGATGCCCGCGCCGATGTGGTCGAGGCACTCTGACTCCGCGAGGGACCGGTCGAAGTCGGGGGACGCCAGAAAGCGGGCCGCCAGCGTGAAATTCGAGTGGCCGCCCCTGGCCAGGGTCTGGTGGACGTAGTTCCTGATCATGGGGCCGCCCTTTTCGGAGGTCTCGGATCCTGGATCGAGCGCGTGCCATGCTGTTGACAGGAATGGGGAGTAGTGCATTAAATACAGCGCTGGGGATTGTTTTTTCAAGTCAGTCAGCTCCTCCGGTAGGGTCGTGACGGCTAGAGCCGAGGCAGTTCTCTCTCACCTTTCCTGGCGTCCGCGTATGAAAGCAGGCGAACCATCTGCTTGTCCTCGGCCCCGGCCAGAGAGTTTGTTCCGTACGGGTGAAACAACATGGCCGTGACGCAGTCTAACGCATACGCATGCAGTAAAAGCTGCCGGAGGATGGGTTATCGAGATGGTCTCTCTCGGTGTGTTTTCAAGGCGCTGGGGTTGACTCACGTACACGTCCGCCGACTTTCCCGCAGCGCATACCTCCGCGATGATTGCGGCGCGATCGGCTATGGCGTCCATGATTTTGGACCGAAGGATGTTCGAGTTCGAATACCGGTCGGCAAAGCTGTGGCGTATCTCGCTGTGCTAGCATAGACGTTAGTCGACAACTGGGACGTCATCTTGGGATCTGATGGAACTTACCTTCTCCGGATCCAGAGCCGTAAACAGGTTTCTTGTCGCTCGAAATCAGCCCCAGACCGAACTGGTTCTCTTATCCAGGGCGAGCCCCCTTCTCAACCGGATAGCGCACTTACATGTGGCCCTCCTGTTCAAAAAGGGAGTACAGCTCCGTCTTGCGGAACTCTTTGTTCCCGGAGCTGTAAATCTGCTTGGCTGCCGTGTAGCTCGCGAAGGAGATCTCGTTCCGACCGATCTGGACTACGGGGCCGTACTTGAGATGGAGGTCGTGAACCCATCCTCTCTTGTTTCCTGTGAACTCGTGGTACTTGACGAACGCGGTGGTGAGCTTCAGGTACCCAGGGCCTGGAACCTTCCTCATCGACGAGAGATTCAGTCGTCGAACCCATAGCAGGACGAAACCGAAGCACAGCAGGCGAAGAAGGAGGAGCCTGGTGGCTGTGCTGCCGCTTGAGAGCGCAAGAGGTTGGGGTTCGAGAGTCGGGCTCATTGCGGATTTAATGAACGTGAGAATCGTCTTGAAGTATTTGCGAGGATCAATGGCAGAGAGAGCTGAATGGATCGGGCGAGAGAAGGTCGCGTGGTTATAAAGCACGGGGGGTTCTTCGGGATAAGGGCAAATTCATGTTGCTATTGTAGCTTGGGAAAGCCAATCCCAAACCCCGACAAACATGGACGACCCTGATCGCTCGGTCGAGGATCCTAAGCCCTTTGCGGCAGGCTTTTCCGCAAGGTCAGATGCGGCTGCCAGCCAGCTATACCCATTGAATGGATATCAACAAAACGAACTGAGATTCGGCTTCCACGCAAGAAAAACGCGGGTGGATGTCAACTTCCACGTCTGCTTAGGGAAATTATTCCGCAGTTTTGTTGGTTGACCCCCACATGATCCCGACTTCTCCGCAACGAACACAATGTGGGGGCCATCTCTTAACAATCTCAGTCTAGCCAAATGCGGTAATTATTCCACCTGGTGCTGCTGAAGCAGCTATCATCGTCATCTGTAGATATCAAGTATTAGTGGTGTCGCAACTTGAATGATAACGAGTGTTATCTGGCGAGCATGTGGCTATCAGTTGAGTTGTGTCCGTTTTAAAACCTTTGGATAATCTGAAAATATGTATTAGTACCGACCATGGAAGACGTCTGGCAAGGAAGGGAAGACATGTTTTGCGAGAATCTTCCCGATCAATATTCAAGCCAGCAACCCTTTGCGACTTCCATGTCCGACTCAGCCAGTAGTACCAGAGCCATGCCCGCAAGTCTTGTCATGAAGAAGTTCAGCGCCTTTACCTTGGGTTTATTCGCTATCGTCTTACCAAAGTAAGTGACAGCCACTAGTACCCATAGGCAGCATCTCTTCATGAGTCCTTACGAGGCCGTAACAGTGTTTGGGCTTTCGCAGCTTCAGGTATCCTGATCCGTATCTATGCCAGCGGCATGCCGATCTTGGTCTGGGGATCGCTCGCCGTCGGCGTGGTGCTCAGTCTCCTTGTCACATCGTTTGCCGAATTCGGGTCTGCGTATCCCTCGGTTGCGGGCTGCGTCACACTGGCCAGTGAGTTGGGAGGGCCCAGGTACGGGCGAATCTGCGTGAGTTTGACCTAGCCCATTCGTGATTGTGGCTGGATATTAACGTACCGTAGGGATTCATGACAGGCGGGCTGCACGCGCTTGCGTCGTTGATCACCCCGGCATGCCTCATCATATCGCACGCTCCCTTCGTCTCGACCATGGCAATGGTTATGAACCCTTCGTGGAGTCCCACGCGATGGCAGAGCTTCTTAATTTGTCAAGCTGTGAATCTCGCAGTCATGCTCATCTGCCTCAGAGGCTCCCGGTTTCTGGAGGTCATTGCTGCCGTCGCATGTAAGAGATCGCTCTTATTTCACTCTTCACAGGGAGGCTCACTTTTTCAACAGCCGTCATACTCTTTGGGCTCTTCTTCTCTTCCGTCGGGGTTATCGTAGGCTGCGCAGACCCAACTGCACCATCCGAGTAAGTCCGCCTTCTGACCCATACTAGGTATAGCCCGCAGAGTCTACAAAAAAGACTGACGAGGATTCCAAAAACACAGGTTCGTTTGGTCTAGGATCCAAAACGTTTCTGGCTGGCCCAACAGCCTCGCATTTCGCATTGGAGCATCGGGGCCTTTGTCCGGCTACGGCCCGACCCACTGGGTACTGAACATGGCAGAAGACGTTGACGATCCTCGACGGGCCATCCCGATCGCTTTTCTCATGCAACAGCTCGGGAGTGTGTTGACGTAAGAAACCCAAAGAACTCTCGTTGACCCTGCTCAAAACATTACTGACGAAACCCCTCAGACTTTTTATCTTCTTCATTGCTATTGGATATGGCGTCGGCGAGAACCGGTCGGTCATCATCGACTCCCCGTACCCTGCACCCATCCATGGCTGCGGTGTACGAACACACAAGCCGTTCAAAGGCAGGAACCGTAGTGTTGATGTGTATTCTCTTTACTCTTTCCGTCGTCAGTGCCGCTGCGTACGTGAGCGCTGCAGCCAGACTTATACACGGCTTTTCAAAGACAAAAGCTTGTAAGTCAGAACCATTCATGTCCCCACGCCTTTTATGTCTCGTTGTTTTGTTCGCATGGATCACATTCCCACCGGCCGCTAACTGACCTCGTCAAACGCGCAGTTCCGTTCTCCGAGTGGATGGGAGCATACGATTCTCGTCTTCAAATACCCCAAAACATCATTTACGTCATATTTGCCTTCAACGTTGTCCTCGGCTTCGTCGAGCTCGGAAGCTCTTCGGCCCTCGTCACCTTGGTCGGAGCCGCCACAGTCCTCTTCTCCGTTGGGTACATCCCGGTGTTCATCGCCTATCTCGCGACAGGCGGCCGACACCTCGGGACCAAGGGCTGGTTCCGGCTCCCCCGCCGCGTGAGCCTGGGCCTGGCTGCCTTCAATGTTGCGTCACTGGTTCTTCAGTGCGTCATGCTGTGCCTGCCACCTTCGTACCCGATCACGGTCGAGAACATGAACTGGGCATCTGCGGTAGCCGGCGGCTTCATTCTGTTTTTGGTTTTCGGGTTTTGGGCTTACGGGAGTTCTCACTACGATGCAGATGAGGATTTGGTCATACATGGCGAACGTCTGCTTCAAAAAGTTAGTGAGCCGGGCGCGTTGGATGTTGTTGACATCGATGGGAAGAAATAGGCAGCGTTTTGTCTATGATGTCAACGACGGCCAAGCACCAAAAGCCTCTCGGAAATGCCTCCCGCCAACGATTCGTTTCTCACATGCTACACCGCTTAGTTCAACGTTATTTTTCTTCTGCCTCGTGTGCATCACAACTATCGATCCGAGAACTCTCAGAGCTCAAGTTGGAGAATTATTCATTGAATTAGAGGTACTTAAGCTACTGTCGTCGAACGGATGACAATCATTCTCGCCACACCACCTTAAGAGTCGTTCGGTTCAGCCACTTTGTTGCCGTGGCCGCGTTTGATACTTGAACATCTCATTCGAGGGACCATAGTTCCTCGACCTGAGCTTCGCCGCAGTCTCCACACCAGTCACCGGAAGTCTGTACTCCAAATTGGTCCCAGGCAACGGCAGGTATGCGGGCAGAAGCCCCAGCTGAGCCAGAGCTGTCCCCTGGTCCCAAGTGATGTGCTCGTGATAGAGACGGTCTCCTCGGATATTGACGACTGCAGCAAAGGGTATCTCGGCATAGCGATGTGTGGGAGGGATTCCAGGAAGACTATGGGTGTCGTTAGCAAGGGGGGAAAACGTAGGCGCTACGTCTCGGACTCACAGCCAGTCAATCTCCTGATCGTGTGTAAACTTGAAGATGAACTCGTCCACCACGCGGTCGATGCCGATGGTGCGGCTGATGAGCTCCAGCTCCGTGTCGGCTGAGTTGTTGAAGATGAAGTTGTGGCGGTAGAAATGGGTCAGCGACTCGCGACCAACACCTCCGGTTAGCTAGAAGAGTCCCGTCAGCAGCTGCATCCGAATTATTGCTCCGGTGAATGCCTACCGTGGGGATGTGGTTGACGTATGGCTCCTGCACCATCGTGCTCATCGTATACTCGACGGATCTGTCCGAAAACTCGTACCAGGTGTGCTCGTCCCAGATGGCCTCGAGGTCAAACATCGGGCACTTCATCTGGCCCTTGAGCAGGGTGAGGTTGCGGGTGTGCGAGAGCGCTTCCGTGTTGTAGTCGAAGTGCTCTTGGAACGGCGTCGAGAACATGTACGACTTTGCTGCTGGGTAGAAGTACTCCATCCGCTGGCTTGATCTCTCGGGCTGTGTTTCGGGCTTTCCGGCGAAGTGGAAGGCTGTGGGGATGGGTGAGGGCGCCAGACTTGGTTGAGATGAGCTGTCTGCGTACACGACGGCGCTCGTGATCTTGGGAAAGTCGGGAAGGAACTGCGCAACAGCGTTCCACATTTCTGGCTCGTATGCTCGGAGAGATTTAGTCCAGGTTGCTTCTTGAGTTTCCTGAGGTTGCGGTGCTTACCTGCAAAACCGATGACGTCTTTCGGCTTGCACTTCTCACATTGATCCAGAGTCTTTTCTGCGACGCTCAATACCTCACCCTGGTTGGTCTCGAGAGCCTTCCGTTCAACTGCCACGATGGTGTATCCTTCCTCCGCCCACTTCAACGGTAGTGACGGTACTCCTTCTTCGATCGAGAGGGCTTTGTCGATGGATGATACCAGTAAGATAAGACCTGGTCCAACTCCTCTCCGAGAGAGCGGGAGTAGTAAAGAGACGCCATCGGCCAGTGTTTGGATCTGAGGCTGGGGCAAGGGTGCCGGTGGTTTGCTGATGTCGGCGTAAATCATGATGACGGTCTTGAGAAAGCAGTGTCAGGTGCGCGGGAACAGGGAGATGTAGAAGAAATTCGATTGTTGGTATTAGTGTTCTTGCTAGGAGATGTGGTTTACTTTGCCATTTGTTACCATCAAATGCCATCGGATTTACACAGGTTGCTGTAATTGGCCGCCGGTGTATGTGATAACAAAGCTCCGTTGTCCGTAATTCCGGTCTGGCTCCGCCCGGAGCTTCGGTAAATGAAGTCCAATAGAGGCAACTATTGCTCTTGGCCTTGACGGAGCGTCCAGATATCTTATCAATCTCCGCGCGTCAGGTAAGGACAAAATCTTTGTTATCTTACAAGAAGGTTGAATAGTCTCTGTGGTTTGGATCTGCTCGACATGAGTGGCTGGTGCTCGGGCCGAGCACCAACAAAGTGCACCCATCCTGGCAAGGGCCCTCCCGGGACCACAAGATAAGCCCATCTTCCAATGGGGTTACGGGGAGTTATCTGTCGCTGACAAGCAAGAACGGGTTCACTGTTTCTCAATGAACGTTATCCAGAAGTTGAACGTTGACACAAATCGATCGCATCGTACGTCTTTCGAATTCCATCATCGGGCGGCAATTGCACCTCGTTTCATCCTCCACAGCATCGGTTTGCGGTACGCACGCTTCAGTGCCGAGTCCCATAAGTCCCGCACGCACTACTACCACACGGCCCGCTTTCTCGGACGTCAATGCAACATGGGCCGGCCGCCGGTGAGGCCGGAAGATCGGAAGAGGTCGGCTAAGGCATGCATCACTTGCCGCGCCACGAAGAAACGATGCGACGGCGCTTCGCCTTGTCGCCCGTGTCTGAACCGCGGCAACGGGACGTCGTGCGAGTACTCACAGCAAAGAAGAACTCGGCGACCAGCCCGTCGGCCAGATGCTCAGCTAAGGCAACACACGCCGAGTACCCTAGAGAGTCGAAGCGAAGACCCAAGCTCCCCGGTATCACAGCGGCAAGCGGCTTTATGTTCTAGCAGAGTACAAGATGCATCACGTAGGAGAGACTCAGCAGTGGTTCAAGTTCCGCCAGGACCACGGCCAGTCATGATGTACACGTGTAGTGGAGAGAAAGGTGCGACGCTGCTCATGTCTTCGCTGTACCAGCAGTTGAGCTAACCGTCGCCAGTATTCGTTGGAAACGCCTCAGCTATCTCGTTTCTGCAGTTTCTCCGAGGCAGTCTCAGCAATATTCTGGGCTCGAATGGCTTTACCATCAGTCAGGGATCTCACAGCATGTTTGAAGCACAAGCTCCCACGCAAGCCTCAGACATTTTCGAGGACGACGTGGATGCCGATGAGAAACGTGCTTTGGTTCAGCTCTTCTTGGATGCCGTGAGTAGATCTTCAAAGCCGGTTAGGACCTCGCTAACTTCAGCAGTCAAGTGGTCTCCTCGACCTATTTGACCGTTCCGAAATCGACCACATGCTCGCAAAGTCCCAATCGCATCGGAAACACAGCCGTCATCAACCTGCGATGTCCTCCTCCGCCAGACACAGCGAGAACCAAGCGTCACTCTACATGATGATTGCCATCGGCGCGCAGTGTCGTGGTCAGCCGGATGACCTGCCGAAGGCCTTTCGCTACTTCTCTCAGGCGCGGAAGCTTTCCTTCCAAGGGTTCTTGACAGACTTAACCCTGAATACGGCCCGCAGCTTTGTTTTGATGGCATTCTACATGTTTGGGGCTTGTCGGCGGAACGCGGCGTTCATGTACTTGGGTGTAGCCACGAAAGCCGCCTCAGTACTGGGGTTGCACATGTCCGACCAGTTTCAGTCACTCCCAAGAGAGGAACAGAGGCTGAGGTACGTGTTCTCCGATGATCAACGTTCACACAAGTGCTCATCAGTACAGGTCGCGCATCGACCGGAGCATTCGTCTCTTCGACGTCATCTGCAGCTCAATACTCGGAAGACCAACGAGTAGTCTACCCGTCCGGGGTACCACAACCGCCAACCAGATGGGTTTAGCACATCGCGGCCAGTCTGTTGGCGCAGCTTGTCAACTGTCGTCGATCATGAACAGAATAGTGGACAAGATAAGCAGCGACGGTCACCTAGGAATTCCCAACGCAAAGAGTTTTTTGGAAGAAATCCGAGACTGGAGCAGTAGCCTGCCCCTCACGCTACGGAGGGGCCTTCAGCGGACGACTACCGGCATCCCCGAGTCGTCGGATCGGGAGACCACGATTGGCAATATCCACGTCGCCTGCAGCTACTACTTCGCAGTCATCACGACCACACGGGAGTTTCTCATTCAGCACATCATGCCTCAGGTCGAGGGTAAGACCGACCATTCCGACTTTTCCTGGAGCCAATACGCCAGCCAAGACAACGAAAAGGTTGCTGAGCTGTCTGGCGTGTGTGTGGATGCCGCGGTATTCATGGCGGAGATGTGCTCCGAGGCCCTGGATTCCGGGATCATCATGGGCAACATGTGCATATTGAAGTGAGTACCCCTCCATAGTGAAGTTTGCAAAGTTTCTGACAAGCGAAAGGGCTTGGCTCTTTGCTGCCGGTCTCATTCTGGGATTTTCGCTGCTCGACTCGGCGGCCGGGGTCAACAACAGATCAGCATTTCGCAATACGTTACGCCTGCTCGAGTTTCTCGGCCACCTAAGTCCCCAGGCGGGACAGTACCATCGTGTTTTGACGAGCTTCTCACAGGCACTAGACACGTTCAAGAGTCAGTCAGCGCCGGATCGAAGATCCTCTGCTCCATATGTGGAAAGACTGTTGTCGCTGGACACAATCGGAAGTGCCCAGAAACGGCAACAGACTCCCCTATCGCACAGTGCTGGGCCATCAACTCTTGTTGAGAGTTCGCACCAGACTACTATGATGCAGGATGCAGTTTCCGAAGACTCGCTGCCGGTGCAGTCTGGCTTTGACCCCCTGGACTTTGGTGGTGAAGACCTCATTTTGAGCCTTCTGTGGGAGGGAGAAGGCGCCATATTTCCCGGGCCAGGCTCGTTGGACGGCTCGCTCGCAATTTACTGACACGATTTCGTGATTTTGAGCATCTCTGAGAAGCGCAAGAACAATCCGGAGTGGGTTGACTGTCAGTATATCGACGTGGCTAATCGACCATGATACCCGCTTGAATCAGCAGTGACGCGGCCATGTTAACCGACTTGGGCAAATCTGCTGCCAGTAAAAGCAGCACCAGTTTATGACGACTTGATGATATTTAGTTGAGTATTGAATGAATGGAAAGGCGGCAGCGGAAAACTGTTCCCCTGTATAACTGCCTGACACCGGCCAACTAATGTGACATGTCGCTTCCCCTCCCTCCAGGCAGCCGCCACCATTTCAGTCTCCTGATTCCATAAAACCATCGGCCGAGCCTTGTCCGGCTCACGATCCCATCCAATAATACAACACCACCCTCACACACACACACATCAGTCACAGTTATGGGCGGTCACAGTCGCCATCACATAAACACATACAACATGGCCGTCACCCATCTAACCATGATTCTCGAAAGTTGTTTTCGCCCCCCGGACGGCACCTCGTGGACCGCCGGAGACGACGTGAGCGAGCACTACTACAGCTGGGGCTTCACCATCTACCGCACCGCCTACGGCCCGTCCACCGACGCGCAGTGGCGCACCCTCCTCGACAAGATCCGCGCCCAGGTCGTCTCCGAGATCAAATGCTACGATGCCGGCGAGGAGGAAGTCGTGGACAAGCTCAAGTCCCTCTTCGTCCTTGACGCCCGCTCTGACGCCGACCTGCTCGCGGACAAGACCATGGCCGAGGTGCGCGAGGTTCACAAGCGCAGCAGCTCCAGCAACGACGACGACAACGACCTGCCCCTCATGCGCGACGGTCCCAACGAGCGCGCGTTTCTGCTCGCCGACGCCGAGGTGCTGGAGGGCGTCGACCGGGACCCATACTTCTGGGTCAAGTGCGTCGAGGCTGACTTCTCCGAGGCAGCCCGCAGGGCGAGAAGAAGAGCAGCGTTCGCGGCCGGCGTGTGGACTGGCTGGATGAAGATGACGACCCGCAGCGTGGTCGACCTGTGCGCCGAGATGCCGTTTCGCGACCTGGCCAGCATCGCGCCTGGTGCGATGATCCCTAGCGAGAGGCCTGTATACAACGGCGAGCTGACCGGGTCGTCGCTGACGAGCAAGATGTCGAGCGGCAAGTGAGGCCATGGAGGTGGGCAGTTGGCATAGGTTTGGGAGGGACGAGAAGCATGATTCACGGTACGTGTTCTGATAGCCACTTAGCATCGTCGACCGACGTCCTTTGTGGCTGGAGACGTCCAAATTCAGAGCTGATTGGGGGTAATAAACTGCACAAAACATCAAACTACATGAAAAATTCAAACAGCGCCCCGGTCCCTCTTCCTCAGTCAAGGTTGGCTGTGTTGATGGAGGCTGTTGATCGCAGCCTCCATGAACCTCAGGGTCTCAAGCACCTGGTCTGCGTCGTCAACCGTCATGTTGTATCAGTTCGGCAATCTTGACGATAACACGCACATCTCAGTGTTTGTTTGGTTGGTTGGTTGATCCCGCTATGCCTTGTTCTATTGCGTCTACCAGTACGGATACTCTCACTGGTGTCTGGCGTTGTTAACATCGATTGTGAGCCACCCGTTGATGTTGATCGTCGCCTGACGGCCCAGGTAATAGATGGCACCGATGAAGGCCTTGAGCTTCGTTAGGACGTAGTTGACCTTGCTCGTGTCCGACGCCAGCTTCTCCCAGCGGGACGGGCTGGTTGGGTTCATGCCTCGTATTGACCGTTCTTCGAATGAACAGAATGACTAAAAAAGAAGACCAGCAAAAATGTCGTCTTCCCATGTGGGCGGGATCTACCATCGAAGCCATTGTGTTCTCAATAAATCCTTGGCTTGCGTAGCAGTAATCTATGCCGAGCCGTCCGAACGAGCATAGGTGGCTTGACAGCTTTCAGATCGAGCAGACGCCAGATCCTTCCCATCAAGCAGCCGAGCCCCATCATCCCTCTTGTGAATCTCTTCAGCAAACCTCCCCATCGGACTCATACCCCGCTGGCTGGATGCTACCTTGCAAGTAGTGTCGGGGGTCAAAGACACCCCAAGAGACGCCAAACCCCCAAGGATAGTCTTGCGTTCTTCTTCCTGAGCAGCCTTGTATGCCTCCTCTCCCAACATTTGTCGCGAGTTGTGTGCGTGTAAGGCCTCCGTAGATGAGGCAGCTGGTCGCTTTTGCTCAGTGGTCCAATAGGTTGGCTGTTCTGGGAGGGCCTGGTGAACTGCGGTGGGCTGCCGCTGGTTCGCCAGTGGCAAGGGTGAAGAGCGGCTTATCTTTGTCCTGTAAGAAAAGAGATCAATGTCAGATAGCTATTCAGAGTGAAGAAAAAAACCAAAGAAGGAGCTCATGAAGTGAGAAAGGGGAAGATGATTTGGTATGATGGCACGAAAAGGAGTGAAGGTGGGGGTGGGGGTGGGGGGATAATAATAAGTGGCATACGATTTAGGTATGCGCCGGTGCAAGGCATACCCTACATGCTTGCCATCGTTTCTAGTAGATATAGTCGAGTCCGGGTTTGCACTGGGTGTACTGGTGCTGGGACAGGGCATGATGGTGTTGTTCGAGGGACTGCAGCTGCGGGCCTTGGTCTAGAAAGTAGAGAAGCCAGAGGGATTTCAAGCAACAGTAAGACTGAAGATAGAAGTGAGATGGTCTGTTCTAGCCATGTCAGAGGGAAGATCTGGAGCCTTATATGTTCGTGGAAGAAGAAGAGGGGAACGTCAGCGCGGGTAAACCAGGCAGTTCGACGTTTGACTGATGAGAGGACCGAGACGAAAAGGCCCAGGGCCAGCCCAGACACAGACCAGACACAGTTGGGTCGGACAGGCACTGGAACGTATCTTTCATTGCCTGGGTCACGGAAGCAAATGGGATCTAAGATTGGAACGGCGGTGACCATCCATGGTCCGTGGCATGGTCAGTAGCCAGCGCAAAAAACCAACAAGACGACCCTCCCACTTGTTCACCGGGATGTGAAGGAGATGAGGCGGCGAAAGGGAATCCAACTTTGGATGTGTTTCCCCCCCTCCCTGGTCGCCGCTCCGCCGCTGAGTGGCTGGTACTTTGCACCCGGTAAGGGCTGCTGGGCATTATGCGCGAAGGCGAAGGGATAGTTATAGGTAGTGTAAGTAGTCGATGTTTAGACTTCCCCACAGTAGGTTTGGGCACGCCGGTGGGAAAAAAAGCCTAGTAGGTACAGGGGGGTACCCCTGGATCAGGTACAGGGCTTTTAGGCCCCATGGCTGTCATGCGGGGACCTAATACGCGTCTCCCCATCAGCCATGACCCAAGCCATACTAGTGTTTGACGGGCTGGCACCATATCATTTTCCCTACCACGAACCCCTCTTCTGAATAAGCTATATCCCAGAAATGACGAAAGGGATTCTGTGAAGCATTATATCCAACAGCCGTACCAAAGAGAGCTCAATCCTTTGGTAAATGCTGTGATAATCACTGTGGGGTCTGTAGGTCCAAAGTCTTGTAAATATCTCGGGCCTGTCGCTAGCCTTTGCCCTCGGCTTTCTCGAGTCATGATATCATTATTTAAAGGACTCAGAATCTTGGCTAAGGAAGTACAAAGAGAGACATTTAAGCAGCAGGTGGTGAAGAGTATCGAATTTGATAGCTATAATGAAGGTGTTGGTAAAACAGGTAAAGCAGATAAACAAGTCTGGGGCGTAATACGGTATACCGTAAGGTCTTCTCGATATGGTTGCTGATTCTTCTTGTATTCACGAGAATAGCTCTAAGTCGGGTGGTTTGCTTAACGGACCTACGTCCGAAGTACGTACCGCTGACACCAGCAGTCACGTGACCATATTCGGTTGATCCTCGACCGTAGGGGCCGAGGGCCGTGGCCGATGCCATTGCAGCTATTCCGACAGAAGGCAATGATTTGAGCTTTTATGTTCGAGGAACAGTCCAGAGAGGGGAAAGGCGGGAGAAAGAGACTTACATCCATCGTAGGAAATTAACACAGCGTTGGACGCCAGTGCACAGCTGCGTGGGATTTTGAAGCCATCACCTACAAAAGGTCAGGCCTACAGAGAATGCCGGCTCCATTTGCCCGCTCGCGGCCAGGCCCTAGATAGTTACCCCTTTTTGGTTTTTGCAAATCGAGCTGCAGTACCTAACCTAACCTTCCCAGGTGCGAAATGCAGCGCTGTACAAAGTCAGCATCCTTGGCAACTCAGGTACCGCAGTGTTATGTAGGCCTAGTTGACAGGGGGGATTCAACATCTAGATGTTGAACCTCCCCCCTTGGTCGCGCCAACCAGCATGCCAATCCGACACCACTTCACAGACTACTCGACCGACAGCTGACGTCCTCGAAGCGAATAGCCCTTTCATACTACATATAAATCACTCAGCAAACGTGGGGCTCGTGTTACCGATTTGCATCCCAGCGGAAAGACACCCCTTCAAGTTCTCATCTCTGATGGTAGCGATCGCGCCTGGACGCCTGATAATGGTATGGCACACTTGGTCTATACCTTTCTTCTCCGAGGCGCAGACTCGAACACTCTGCTTCCCTCTGAGTAATTACTAGCCGAGGATCACATTCGAACTTTGCGACAACGCTTCGTGTACCGGAACCCAACAATCAGTGACTCGGCACACAGACTCGGAAAGACCTTGTTCGCCGTTGCACAACTTGTGCGCAGCGTCGACAGCGAAAGTGCCCGTCAATTCTCACTCCTTGATGAGCTCTCACGATTTATCTCGAATTTTAAACTCACGGCGCATGTCATGGCTTTTTGACGTTTTGCTGGCGAGGGGCGCCAATCTGCGGTTGTGCGGTCCTCCAGGGGAGAACGCTCTTCTGGCAGTCTTTCAGTCGTGCAAGGCTATATAGCAGCCTATTCATGCCATATTAGATTCAAGTTTTGAGACTCTGGGGGATGAACGTCACGATCCACAACAGTCGGGGCAGTCTTCCCAAAGGGTTCCCGTTTAGTACAAATGGGTATTCGCAGCTCGGGCATGAGAGTGGACTATGCGACAAGCTTGGTGGAGGGCGTGGAAGGGTCTGCCGTCTTAGCCAGGAGCATCCGGAAATTCCTGGCTGAGAGGCACCTCGAAAGACAAGGTTCAAGGGCGAGCTAAGTGAACAAGAGCTTCGGCGGAGGTATACGGCGCGAATTCTTACCGACTGCCGGGCTCGGCGTATTGACGTGGACAAACGACATTTTCATGATCTGGTGGATCTCTGCTTGTAACGGTGCTAGTTAGTTTTGGTGTCATTTCGAGGCTTATGTTTCGCTTTACCGCGTGTCGATAACCTCCCTATTTGGATCGGCCGAGTCCGTGGCTGAGACCGAGGGCTGCCGCATGCAGTGTGTCGTCATTCTCCCGACACCCCGCTAAATTAATGTCCGCACATTTCAGAGCACGGCATATGACAGTGGTCGACGGAGCCATTTAAACGCAGGTACCCAAGTCTATTTTCCTAGGCTCATCTTCGGACTCCTCCAACATTATCATTTGACGCTAGGAAAACCGAAACAACACAACACGCTTGAGTCTAGGAAATCCAATGTTCAGATTTTGATTGTGGCCAAGGGCCAAAACTTGAGATCGGACGACAACAAGGACGACAACAAGGACGACAACAAGGACGACAAGACAACGCATCTGACACTGAAAAAATCCAAAAAACATAATGTCCACAACGACCGAAACTAAATTAGAAGACACCTTCGTCAAGATATACATGCTTACCAAGCTCACCGACGCCGAAGAAGAGAACTTCCTAGCCGCCATCACGGCGCCCGATGTGGAGCCGCTCGAGTGGGTCAAGCCGGAGCTTGTACGGTGGGGCTCCGACGTTGACGCCACCGTGCACGACGACCTCCTCCCGCTTTACAAGAAGCGCGCCGCCGAGGAGGGCAAGGACGCCCGCCCGTTCTGCTTCTTCGCCGATCGGCGGAGCGTGGAGGAGGGCGGGACCATTGTGGCGGGCAGGGACTGGTACACGCTCTGCCATTCGCAGGAGGCGCGCAGGTTGATGCTGGAGATGGCGGACGAGCACGGGGTGGAGCTGCCAGGGAGGGACCGAGGGGTGTTGAACAGGCTGGAGAGGGAGTTGAAAGGAGACCTTGTCAAGCGTGGTGTGGTGTGGGGGAGGGAGCCTGGGCCGGCATGGAGGTTGGACTGGGCGAACTTGGATGTCGTGAATATGATGCTGTCTGAGATTGTCGAGTTTCATGGGAATGAGGTGCAGGTGTTGGTTGATTCAGAGTGGGACGTTGAGATGTTCGTGAAGAGACTGGGGGAAGAGGTGGAGAAGATGAAGGGGAGAGGAGAACAGGAGATGTGAGTGAAAAAGGAAGACTGTTTATACGCCGTGGATGACAAGGCGAAGGTGCTCTTATCGACGTTGGCTCCTGGTAATGGGTGTTGTTGGTGTCGGCTAGTTGCATCTCGGGGATGGAGTCGCGCAGTCGGGCTCGAGTAGGAGCGGGCCGAGTTGGACGAGGTCGTGACGGACTTGGGTCTCTGTCGTCTGAGCTTGGCCTTGGTGTGGTGGGAGAAGGTGGAGTGGCTGGAAATGTATAGTCCCGGCGCTTGAGGTTGATAGATGTCAGTGGATCGAAGGGGTCAGCCCTTCTGGTGGAGCGGGTTGCCCGAACAGCATGGAACCCGAACCATATGCCAACAAGGGCGACTACCAAGCCCGCGATACCAAAAACAATCGCCACAACAACTTCTGTGGAAAGTGCGACTGAAGCCATGGTTTCTGAAAAACGAGAGGTATGGAAGAAAGTGATTCTTAACTTATGGCTGTCGGGGGCATACGTTGTTTATCAACTTAAAATCCATGAATCTGGGCAAACGGCAGTTCCATTGCAGAGGAAGTGTCACAGGCAGCTGAAGGCACCGAATTTGGAGTCCCAAGAAGTGTCGGACCAATAAGCTCAGTCAAGTCACATTAGCCAGCACTTTACCAGCACCAATTGCACACTGTATCTGCAGAATGACGGGGGCTTATGCACGTTAAGCCACCTTCCAGGACACATGGAACCGACTGACCCACATCTTGTGCACCAGTTTCTGATCGGCCACTAACTTACCTACATGTGCACCGAGTAGCATGTATGTATTCAACAAAGAGGAGTTGTCAAGCCTCGCCCATGATATGAACCAAGACAAGTCACGGTGCTGGCAACACCTGGCAATTCTGAGACCTTGACCATCACCAGCCAGACTTCCGTTCATAATCTCGGTATTCCCAGTTTCTACTCCTTCAAACTAGAATTTTCCATCACATAAGGCAAAGACGGCAGGGTGGTGGTCCCCCGACTGTAAGGAGACCCGCGACCGCATGCTGGAGGCCCGGCGCGCGAG
>WIGN01000554.1:0-19670 GCA_014235955.1 Colletotrichum sojae
AGGCGGCCTGGACGCCAGCGCTGGCGAAGACGATGGCCGTGATGACGGTCATCACGTGCTTGGTGAAGTACATGGTGTTGGTTGACGTTTGGCAGAGGGGTTTTGTATTTGATACGTGCGTTCGAGTGAAGAGAAAGATGAGTTGTGGTTTTCAAGGTCTACCGGGCTGGGGGAATGATGGGACCGGTGGCGCGAGGAACTGCGCTTTATATAGATCAGTTTCCTCCTGGTCCATTTATTTGTCTATTCATTCATCTGGTGGAGACTCTGCCACGTACAGCAAGAGTCGATGAAGACGAGGTATGACCGGCACCGGCCGGCGGCGTGTAACAGAGTTCCGAAATGCGGAAGCGCTACGGTTTGAGATCAGAGGAGCACATGGTCACTGCGACTAAGACAATATTGAGCCCCCCAGACAAAGTTGCGACTTCATTCTCGGCTAATGAGTCAGTTTCTACTGCTGAGACTGAATCCCGGATATTTGGAACTGACATGTCCTCGGCCAACCGACATCTTTCAGGCTAAGAAGTACTAGGAGTTGATCTAGAGCTCAACATTTCTGCCGGCGATCATCAAGACCACTCGATAACCTGAACGGCAAGCCTGCGCCCAAATTAAATAAACTGCCTGGTATTGTGAGAATCAAACATGCTCGTATGTTGGCAGTGCCAGCAAAGCCGGTGAATAGGGGTCATTTTCCGAATTGCCGACTTGGCGCGGAGTGTCAACCAATATAATCAACTCCACAACCAGTGGACGAGACTAAATAGCGGAAACTTCACCTGAACTCTATCAGATTGTGCTTGTTGGTGACGCGGAACGCGTCTCATCGAGAAAAGCTGCCTCAGATCTGCGGTTTGAGGAGACGGTTGACCGACAACTTGACGCCGGATGTAAGCTTTCGTCTGTGGCGGATATCTTTTTGACAAGAAGCCGAAGATCAGATAATCAGTCTGATTTGATGAGATGAAAGATATAGGGCTATATGATTAGAACGTATGGTTCCGTTCATCAACTTCGTCTCGTCCCGCGCTACCACCCCGGAGGACTGGAGAAGCTACACGCAGAACCTAACACATCACGGGTGACCCAGTTCAGGAACCTGCCTTATGACTATTTGGAGACAACTGAGTCGCCGAATATGAATCGCAATGTTACAAGCCTCTTCGCGTCAGGCGCGGAAAGGGGCTCGAAACCCGGCAAAATCAATTTCCCAAAATGCTCCGGAACGGTAAGCGCGACCAAGCTCGCCTCTCGCACTTAGCGTCGCGAAACCGGCTGTCATCCGCTTAGTAATCGCATTTCAAACGTGGTTATGCGAAGTATTCACCAGGCGATTTGTCTTCTTTCCATGGTGGCAAATCATCATCGGCGTTTGTAGTTGGATTTCCGGCGAATGAAAGGATGCCGGAGTTAAGTCTCGTAGCTCTAGGAGCCGCGGGCTTCATAGTTGTCTTCGTTTTGTCCTTTTCCGAGTTTTCCGAGGTCCCCAAAATTGGGCCAACGGAACAAAACAACTTTGAAGATTGTCATTTTCTTTCGGACCATTCCAGACGTCAAGACTACTAAACAGCACGATGTCTTCTGCGTTGAACTGTCAACTGTCTGAGGCTTCTACATACAAATTCTACAAGACTCTTGAAGTCTTAAAAACGGACTGTGACCGCGTACCCGCTACTTCTTGGCTACTTCATCATCGACTTGAGCCACCCTCGGGCCCCCTGCTCCCGACTAGTAGCCGCTGCGAATTTCGGCGACCCCTCAATAACTTCAGTCTCCAACTTGAGAACCCCCATCTTTCTTGCTTCATCTTCGGTGAAAGTATCGTAGTAATCCATCTCGTCTATGGAACCCGCCTCTGGAGGCGGCCAGAAGGTGTTGATCGCCAGGTGCAGCAGGAACGAGATAGCAAAGCCGAGAGGAAAAGCCAGATAGTACAGGTTAATCCACGCCGGGGCAACTTTCACGCTGTCGGGGGTGACGCTGGCCGCGAACCCGGGCAACTGGGTCGCAAATCCGCAGACCCAGGCGATGAAAGTTCTCGGGTTGATGCCCTTCCAGTAGTAGAACGATCCGTCCGGCCGGGGGTGGTAAAGGTCGGACAGCTTGATCCGGCGCTTGCGGATGATGAAGTAGTCGCAGATCTGGATGCCGATCACCGGGCCGAGGAAGACACTATAAGCGGATAGGACGCTAATGAAGACCGTGGCGGAGGAGAGTAGCTCCCATGGGCACAACGCGATGCTGAGCACAAGGCCGATGTATGCGCCGCGGCGGATGTTGATATAGCGACAGAACAAACCAGAGAGGTCCATGCCGGCGGAGAAGGCATTGTCGACCGAGTTGATGCTCAACTGAATACACAGCAGGCCCAACCCCGCGAAGAAGGCCCCCGCTCGGCTCTTGGCGTTGTAGTCGGCGTCGAGCCAGGCCTGGACGATCAGCGGCGGGTTCCAGATGGGCTCGCCGTATATGACGCCAGTCGCGGAGGCGGCCAGGCAGCCGAAGGTGGGGAACACGGCGCCGAAAAAGATGATGCTGAACCACTGCCCGAAGATCTGGTCGCCGGGGCGTCGGGCGAAGCGGCAGTAGTCAGGCTGGTTGGTCAGGCCGACGGCGATGCTGCCAATGACTGTGGTGATGCCGTGGACGATTTGCCAGCCCAGCTCGCTCGACGTCATGGATTTCGAGCCCTGGCGCACCAGGGATCCCGCCTGACCCGCGGTTGCCAAGGCCCAGATCATGATGGATACCAGTGTTACTGACGAGATGATGTTGAAGGCCAAAAGGACCTTCTGGATGCGCTCGGGTCTGATGTAGAGGATCGGGATGAGAAGAATGTTGAAGATGATCCAGCCGATAAAGTCTTTGGTCGTAAGGTGCGAGGACTCGGGGAACACGTTGCCCAGGGACTCAAAGGAGGGGAAGATGGCTGATAAACTGTTTCGAATGTTAGAGAACCGACATGATTTTAACTCCGTAATGGTTTGCACTCACCAATTGACAACCGTCAGGCCTCCCGTCCATGACTGGACGGCAAACCACACCAGACTCAAGATGATCCTCTGAATCAAGATGAGGTACTGTCCGTAAACTCCCCAGATGTACCGAGAGACGACCGGGAAACCAATGTGCCATTCGGCACCGACACAGCCATTGGCAATGGCCACCACGGCAATGATAATCTTGCCGATGATGATGGCAATGACGCTTTGCCAGACGGAAAGACCGGCCGCAACGAGCGAGGCTCCAAGCTGCCAGTTAGAAACTGCCAACAGTTAACTATCAAGCTGCGACACTCGTGAGTTGGGCAAATACTGACTGGCCACTTGGTTTGTCAACCAGAAAGAGATGAACGTCGACGTGGTCCATCGCCGACGATCAGGCGGCATGGGACGAATATCCTCATTGATCCAGATGTTGGACTCGGCGACGTCCATGTCTGGAAGCCGTATCCATCTCAGCAAGTTGTCAAAAGCCATTTCGACGTTGGTTGAACCGGCAGTCTAGGGCCATTCGCAACGCAATAAGGGGACGTGCGGGCAGTTTAATGAAACGGGGACCTAAGAGCAACACCGCCAACGAGTTCACACGCTTCGGATGGCATGCCCATCTGCCGTCGCACTCTCGCTCCGAGGACGTTACATTCGCTGCCACTTCGCACCGGGCCTATCAATATCGTTGACCTCCTCCGCAGATAACGCACGCGGGCGCTCGTGAGACCTGACCCAATGGCCTCTTATCGTTGGAGATAAACTCCAACTCTGAAGCTTCGCAACTCGATCTTCACTGTGATGTGCTTATCAGACTTTCCCGCGTCTGTGGGGTTCCAGGTGATAAGAGTCGGACGGGGGGGGTGAAGCGAGACTAGGTCAACCCGGTCTACCCCGCATGTGAAGGCCCTCGGCATCTGGCAACCGGAGTTGTGTATGTTCGCTCCCGGGGGGTTGGAGAAGCCTCGCGCTTGTACCTGCCCGTTTATCATTGTCTATCTTGCCCCTATCCGCGTTTGTTTCCTGTTAGATTGCGAGCAACCACTAGCAGCCGGTGGGATTGACCTTGAAGACCGATTCAACCGTTCATCCGCTTATCCAGATCGAAACCCCGTGATACCGCCGCAACGACACGACATCTTGTAAATAAGTCGCGTAACTCAAGGTTCAGGATATTTCCCTGCGAGATCGGTGCTATGAGGGGTTGCTGACTTATATGGAAGAGTGGTTACTCAAGATCTTGGGAGTCGAACTTGACAGCACAGAAACTTCGAATCATACCTGATAATCAGCAGACACAATCATGGAAGAAATGCCACCATCAAACAGGACAGTCCGCATCGGTGTCGATGTAGGAGGTGAACTCAACCAACCCATCGATCCTCGCTCTATCGAGGCTCACAAATCTCACAGGGACAAACACCGACGCGGTCGCCATCGACCTGAGCCTACAGCACACGGCCAACCGCGGCGTCCTAGCGCACTTCAAGACCCCAACAACCCCGGATGCGACATCAGGCATCGAGACGGCCGTGCGGTCGGTCCTCGCCGCGTCCGGCCTTGCCGACTCGCCGGATCGCATCGCCAGCGTGACCATCGGCACGACACACTTCATCAACGCCGTTATCGAGCGCGACGTCCGCCGCCTGCAGCGCGTCGCCGTATTGCGCCTGAGCAGGTCATTCCTGCGCGAGGTCCCGCCCTTCGCCGAGTTCCCGCCGGACCTGGCCGCGGTGCTGCAGTCCTATGTCGGCATCGTCGACGGCGGTCTTCACATTGACGGGTCTGAAGAGGCGCCCGTCGTCGAGGCGCAGGTCGTCGCCGAGTGCGCCCGCATCCGTGAGAGCGGTGCCGGCGCCGTCGTCATCGCGGGCGTCTACTCCCCCATCGACGAGGCCTTCCGTCAGGAGGAGCGCGTCCGCGACATCGTGCTCCGCGAGGTTCCTGGCGTCGACGTCGTCATCAGTAGGGAGGCGAGCGCCAGCATCGGCTTCGTCGAGCGCGAGAACGCAGCCATTCTGAACGGCGCCATCCTGCGGTACGCGCGGAGGACCGTCGGTCGGTTCCGGCTGGCGATGAAGAGATTGGATCTCGCGTGCCCCCTATTTTTGACGCAAAACGACGGGACCATCTTGGATGCGGCCTCGGCTGCCAAGATCCCGATCCGGACCTTTTCGAGCGGTCCAACCAACTCCATGAGGGGCGCTGCGTTCCTCGCTGGTCTGGATGCCGGCGGCGATAGCTCCGCCATCGTCGTCGATATTGGCGGGACGACGTCCGATGTCGGCGTCCTTCTTCCCTCAGGAATGCCAAGGCAAGCTTCAGCGTATGTTACCGTCGCCGGAGTCCGAGTAAACTACTCCATGCCGCATCTGCACTCCATCGGTCTCGGCGGCGGCTCCATCGTGCGGACTGTGGACGGCAAGGTCAAGGTCGGGCCGGAGTCGGTCGGCTTGGAACTGGTTACGAGAGGTCTCGTCTTCGGCGGCGACGTCTGCACGACGACGGATATCGCAGTGGCTGCCGAGAAAGCTGTTGTCGGAGTCACCGAGAAAGCAAAGAGTCTGGGGCCCGGTTTCGTCGACGAAGCCATATTTCGGATACAAACCCTGCTTGAAGGTGCCGTCGACGTTGTCAAGACCTCGCCTGATCCTGTACCGGTACTACTCGTTGGAGGCGGTGCGATCTTGTCACCGGACTCGCTGAAGGGCGCCTCCAACTTGCTTCGCCCGCCGTTCCACGACGTCGCCAACGCCGTCGGAGCCGCCATTGCCAGAGTCTGTGGTGCCGTGGACATCGTGCAGGGAACAACACATCAGACCGAAGGCCAAGCTATCGAGAACGCGAAGAAGCTGGCGGTGGAGCGAGCTATCGCAGCCGGAGCCATTCCCGAGAGCATCAAGATTGCCGAGGTCGAGACGATGCCGCTACAGTACGTCGCCAACCAGGTTCGCACGCTGGTGAAAGCCGTCGGCGATATTGATCTACACGCGAAGCTCGATGATGCCGGGGAGCTGGCAGACGAAGACGAAGGCGAGGAGCAAGCTGAAGTCGGCAAGGATTTTACTCGCGCCACGGAAGAAGAGCAAATGGTTGATCCGGCAGCGTACAAGCCCGAGGTCAAGCTCAACAGCGACGGCGTCGCGGAATGGAACATCAGCGAGACTGACCTGGACTACCTTGCTGATGGTTGTTACGTCCTTGGGTGTGCTGGAGGAGGAAGCCCGGCGGCGTCTAGGATTCAGCTTCGGAACATGCTCCGAGCAGGACATACGATGCGCGTCATCGAGCCATCCGCGCTCAAAGACAGTGACGTGATCTACTGGGGAGGCAGGCTCACCCCATTCTCGCATTTTGATACCTGACTAACGTGAACCAGGCCACATGGGCTCTCCCGCCGTCTCCATCGAACGTCTGCAATCCATCGAGACGGTAGACGCCTTCAAGGCCTTGATGGAGTACCTTCGCCACGACAAGTTCGACGCCGTGATGGGACTCGAAATCGGCGGCGCCAACGGGCTGGAGCCGTTCCTCGTCGGCTCCTCGCGCTTCTTTGACAGCCCCATCATCGACGGCGACTGGATGGGCAGGGCGTACCCGACCTACTGGCAAACGACGCTCGCGGTCCACGCCCCGCTGGAGCTGGTTCCCTGCGCGATCGACTCGGGCGACGGCAAGACGATCGTCATGACGCGGGCCCCCAACGACGAGATCGTCGACCGCGCCCTGCGCGCCTCGTGCTCCGAGATGGGCTCGCGCGTCGGCATGGCGGCGAAGCCGACGACGGCCGACAGGGTCCGCAAGTTTGGCGTGCTCAACACCGTGTCTTTTGCCTGGCGCATCGGTCGATGCATAGCATTGTGCCAGGCGACCAACACGATGAGTACCGTGGCCGAGTCGATTATTGCCGAGGCTGGGGGCTCCGAGACCGCGAAGGTGCTGTTCAGGGGCAAGATCGTCAGGGTCGAGCGGAGGCTGTTCAAGGGCCACTCGTACGGCGAGGTGCACATTGCCGCGTTCGAGACTGGCGATGAAGATGAGAGCGCCGCTATGAAAGACCGCGCCGCTGCAGTCGCCCAGGGCGGAACGCTGAAAATCCCGTTCAAGAACGAGAACATCCTTGTAGAACACACCGCCGAAGACGGGGAGACGAGCATCCTAGCGTGCGTTCCCGACCTGATTTCCATCCTGGATAACGAGTCTGGAAGAGCACTTGGCGTTCCCGAGTTCAAGTACGGATATCGCGTCACCGTGATCGGAATTACATGTTCGCCGAGATGGACCGAGACCCAGGCTGGGCTAGATATTGGCGGCCCCCGTGCATTTGGATATGACTTGGATTATAAGCCTCTGGGAACTTATGTAGAGCCGCGCAGCATCATAAAAGAGTACTTGGTCTAGAATAGTGGTATGAGAACACAAGGAGGCACGCTGTCGAAGCGCGTATGTCATACCTATACACGCAAATTCGCAAATAAACGTAAGAGTACCAGATTAGAGTCATCACTTCCGCCGGACGTAATTCAGCGCTTGATGTCCTAGTTACTATGTGTAAAGACTGGCTTAAGCCCTATGTCCGTGCTCAACGGTGTATCTCGAGAGTCTTTGAACGAGTGCTAGCGGGAGGGAACATGGCGTACTATTTATTATTGTTGGTATCACAGATGTGATACATATCCGTACTGAAGTATCGTAGCAACGATCACGTCGATATTCGTGGTAATTGCTGTTGTTCTTGTTGTGTCTCTCTTCTTATATACGTTGTAGGCAGGAGCCGGTCGCAGTAGGTGGTGACGGCCTGGATGGTCGCCCCACTTATCTCGGCTAACGGTGGCTGACTGGGATCCCCACTCAGCCCCAGTGTGGCTGGTGCCACCCTGCGATCCGAGATCTGCCTGCTGTTCCAACAATTATCTTATTCCACATGGCTAACTACTACTTGAGGAAAACTAAGCCTACAGCCGAGTGTTCCTATCGAACACGGATCGTACCTGTCCGACGCCTCTCTTGATAACCTTGAATTTGATAAACTCTCTTTTTCTTTCTCTCGAGCCCTACGCTACAATCGAGGATCAGCTCAATAGTTTTGAAGTACCTCAGCACCTATTGCTAAAAACGACTTCTTCCTTCATGCATCCCGATGTATAACCCCAGACCATGGCTCCAAGGAATCAAACATGCTACCATTGCGAGGAATTCTCACACAGAAGGGAATCCCAACTCGGGAGAGGAAGGCGGGGCTCAAGCCAATCTCTCTCACGAATGCTCCAACCTTCTTCCCACGCCTTGACATCTGCGCACACTGCCAGCTTTTCCTCAATTAACTCCTCCACGTCGATCCCACTGCCGAGGTCGAAGTCACATTTGACCACCGACTTCTTATCTAGCATATCTTGTACCGCCTGCGGGAAGCCGTGAAAGATGTACCACGAGTTATTCGCTGTCCAGAAAAAAGGGGACCTGGGATGCATCGCCTTGGGGAGTAAGCCCCTCTCGATGCACTTCTCCATCGCCAGCTGCCATGCCGCGTCCCGGATGATCACGGTCTGGAAGATCTCAGAGCAGACGGAGTCCCCTTTAAATGAAAGCGTAAAAGAGCCCGGGGGCATACCGGCGGCTCTCAGCTCCGAAGCTTCTATGATCCAGACGGCGACTGGGTGGGAAACGTAATTCGTCGCTAGTAACGTCGGATTTCTGGTCTCCTGGGGCGTGTTGTAGAACCAGCGTCGCAAGTGGTATATGCCCCCATGAGTTGTAGTCGTGTGGAACGCGTTCCTCCACAGGTCGACCTTCCGTTCTACTAGCAGCCGTGGGTTCTCATGACAGTACGGGATAAGACCGAGACCGTGACACTCTGCAAAGCCAACCGCAGGTCGATCCTCGTTGAGTACAATATAAGTGATTCGCATGCGAGTGCGACGTGGCAATGATTCCAAAAACTTCACGGCCAGCGCTGCGGCCGAGTAGCGGTGTTTGAACCACTTCCATGTGTCCAGCTCTTGCAGTAATCGGGCGCGAGCGCTGCGGATAGACGATTCCATGCGCTCGAGGTTGCGCAGAGACGGGATAGACCGAGGCGCGGGGTCCAAGGCAGCCAGCTGGACGTCGGTGTACAGCGTCGCAAGGGAGGTCGTCATCAAATTCGAAGGCTTGTCGCGGTGCCGACGGTCGGAAGAGCTTTTCTGTATACACGAGCGGACCAGCTTTCGAAAGGCGGACGGTATCTCGCGGCAAGACTCCGACCATCCGCCAGGCCCGACGTGGCGGTCGGCCTTGACTGCCTCCAGGCACGGAGCGAAGCGCGGCAGCGCTTTTGACATCTCCTCGCATGTCTTCTGGTCGAGGGCAACGCGGGGTAGAACGCGTTTGGCATACAGTATTTGAAGGGCCGTCATGATGTACTCGGAGCGACCAGCGTATGTGCCTGGCGCCTGGCCAGACCACGTCGAGAATTTCATTTGGCGAAGAGCGTAATCGCTTGCCTCGTCATTTATTTGCTTGCACGTCATCGTAATTCGAAGGTCGATCAATGATCCATCCGGATTGGTCATCTTGTTGGTGTACGGGTTCAGAGAGTAGGGGGGCTCACCCCCGAGGCAGTACCGGTAAATGTTCTCCCGGATTTCGATCGGGAGGTCGAGAAGTCCGGTCATTTTGTCGGTGGATGGTGGTGATAGCGAATGTGCCAGTGAACGAAGAAGAGGCTGTACCTAGTTCGAGCAGGTGAAATCGTGGGAAACCCGCCTCTCTATTATAGCTTCACCCATCCTAGGTAGGTGCGGTTGGCCCTCCAAGTCAATGAGGTGCACGATACGCAGCCACAAACTTTAGCTGATGAGACGGGGTCTGTGACTCATTGGCCTTGTTGGGCCGTAATTAGGTATCTTGGTCAACAGCAGCCTAGACGACTGTGGCTTATACGCTGCAAGAGATCGAACGGTTTGCCCTCGCTGGGATTGTGGGCTAAGAGAGGGGCATTCAATGAAGCCCTCACCTCCCCTAGAAGCCGTAGAGAGACATATGAACGCCGAGAACAAGATAGGAATCATAGTGGCTTTGCTTGAGGATGACGCCGAGACAGGCAAAGATTCCAGGAAAGGTTTGATAGTTTGGAACGATTGGGTACCGTTGAGTCATTTAGAAACTCAGACACAAAGGTAATATTTTGCGCTTGATATCGGTCACAGTATCTTTCAAGCCTGTTTTCGATATCTACGTAACTGGAAAACTCATGGCAGCCGCCGATTCCGGGTAAACCTCGTGTGAATCATGCAGCTGCATTTGTAGCTTCCACTCCCTCCAAGCTGGTCTCTTGCGTCACCACTGTCGTAGTGATTACGTGTATCTCGCCCGTCACGATTCTCTCGTTTGCCCTTTTGCTCTCGAGCCGCAACAACTTCACGTCCGGAGACTCGGAAGGCCCGGCGCATACCTTCACCGTATACTCGGCGGACGACTCCGTCTCGTGGCCTCCCAACTCCACATCATCGTAATTCTTCAACCCCTCGGTGCTGATTGACGTTGGATGTTGTTGGTCCAAGAAAAGGGGGTCGGGTCTCCTGTCGAGTTGGCTTGCTTGGACATACGGGCTCGCGGACCGGAATGGCCCGCCACCACTCTTGAGATTCAACGATGAGCTGGTGAAGAGACGAGGCAGCAAAGTGACGAAAAGCGGTCGGAGAGTCGGTAGGCAAGCCGCCAAGATGCCGATGGTGATCTCCAGGAACGACCACGTGGCCGCGTCAACGTTATCCCAGTATGGGTCTTTCGTGTCTGCCGCCACCCGAAGCGTCCGGATCCGGAGGGCAGAAATGATGCACGTGCTACAGAAGGTCTATCGTCAGCATCAAGTAGCCCACATGAGCGACCTCAGCCGATTGCTTACAAGAACCCGAGCCCAAAGACGAAAAGCAGCATGTGCTTCTGCTTCCGCGGCAGCTGGAGCGAGTTGATGACGGGTATCGGCATGCTGAAAATGATAAAGTCGGCGACGAGGTTGATGCCCGCCATGGCGTACCATATGGCGAGGTAATCCAGGCACCTGCCCGAGACGCTTGAGTCCCAGAAGGCGGCGACGGGGTAGCACATAAGCGGCAGAAGGACGGACAGCGTAACTAACCAGGCCAAAAAGAAGGCTAGGCCGTAGGTGGTCAGCCTCTGCATGAGCTCGTTTGCGAAGATTCGCCTGTACTGCAGGAGAATCGAGATTTTAACGAGACAGGTCGCGATGTTGTAGACGATGATCGAGCTGTAGAAGGACTATATAGTCGTCAGCTCGGGAGCACCGGCTTGGGTTCGATGTAAGTACCTTCATGTATGGGACAAAGTCTTCTGGTGGTGGAACCCAGGAGTGAGACCCAAGACCGTATCTGCTTTCTGTTGATCATGAGCATGCCGAAGTCATGAGCACGGAAGAGGGTCTAGCAAACGTACCTAGTCCTATTGCTACAGCCCCGCCGAGAGTAAACATCTAACAGACCGCAACGTGAGCGGCGTCGTAAAGCATAGGATGATGATCGGCTGACTGACTTGAGCCACCAACATAACGGTGTCGTCCGCCCCGAACGTATGAAGCATCTTCAATCTCGTGAAGGCTCTGAGGCCGACGGCGGCTGTAGACAAGAAGGACCCCACGACAAGAATCGCTACAATCTCGACGACCCGCGACTCATCGTCCAGTGTGTGTTTGGCGCTGTCGACAGCAGCCAGACTTTGGGACATCTGCATCATTTCGGGCTGATTGTTGACGCTGAATGTGGAAGCCATGATCTTGTGGACCTAACGACGAGTTTCGTGATGTGCTGAAAATCGGATCTGGCATATAACACGGGTGCCCAAACGACCAGAGGAAGTGACGAACCACAGCCTTCTTTAATCAGGACGGGTCTCAGTAGCAACCTCGTGTTCTACCAGCCCTGCCAGGGTCGAAACCATCCGGACACACGTCGCGTCACCTCCCACAGGGCTTCCCGAGTCTCGTTGGTGGGATGCAAGGGCTGAGTGCGCTAGTCTCGGGCACCCAGATAGACATCTTCCGCGTGACGGCACTAGGTCGTTAACGAAGTTAAGCTGCAGGGATTCGGGAAGAAGCTACTCCCGTCCGGGAAAGGGAGATCAGCGTTCCGTCAAGGGGGCCGAGTGATGATCGGCCACTCCACGGAAACCCGAACGGGGGGGCTCCATGTTTTAAGATGTCTGTCGCACCTCTCCCGAGGCGGGCAGCCTGGGCGGAAGGACAGCGTTGCATTCCCCCAGAAGAGCGTGCGAGCCAGTCGAAGTTGTCTCTGCCTCGCACCGGAAGGATTCTCTTGCGACAACATTGGGCCGAATTCACCAGCCCCTGAACCACACAGCCCAAGCAATATTCTAAACTTTCGTGATGTAACGTCATCCAAGATGGGTTTATACCAATCGGCATCCGGAATGCCTGTGACTCCGTCACTCGGGAGTTTTTCTTGAGTCAACGATGCGGCTTGCTTGGAAGAAGCACTGTGCTAGCTCTCTCGAGGTTCGGACGATGATAACTGCCTAACAATGCCGCTTCGGCTTGTGGGGGGCAGGCTGCCCTCGTTGAGGACAGCTACTATTATCCCATGGACCTGGGTAATACAATCAACCCGCAGGAACCCACCAACTACTCCCACGCCGGGAAACACGAGAATGTCTTTTTCGTATGCTTTAGGTTCAATAGTGTGTGGAGGAGAGTTTTGGTTATCGACATTAGCTTATTGTTCACCTGCTTGCTAGGAAGTGACTGGTGACTGATTATGATATGACATTGGCCGGCTGACAAGGACTGGAAGTTTAACTAACGTATCGTGTAAAAGGCATGAGTGAAGTCCACCCGATTAGAGAGGTTTTAAAATGGGCCAGATCCGATTTCCCGATGAAAACTCTTGGCAGGCCTCGCTTTGAATGCCAGCGGGGCCCAACTAGGCCACCACGTGAACATGAACGATCGGAATTGGAGTCGGTGAGGCGAGTGGGTAACATTGGTCCATGGTCAGATCAGGGGAGAAGAGCGAATGAATTTCCTAAACCTCACGATATTTTCGCACCAACAAGGGCAATCTCTGGTTTTGGTTAGCGCCGTCCCTAAAGTGGACTGCTGGGTTTGGTTGATCAATGCCCCATCCGACATTGACCCTCTCTGTCGCCATGCAGGTCTCAGGTAGGAAATTGAAAGCCAACATATGTAAACTGATGAATATTTCACGTGGATATACACTTCGTGCCCTCTGCCGATCGTGCTCGGCATTCTCTCGGGTCATCTACATCACCATCACGTCCTTCAGAGCTTCGGCCCAGGGGCGGCAGCGGAGTGACCGTCGCCCTGGTCGATGTCCTCCTCCAGCGCCTTGATCTGCAGCGCAAGGATCTTGGAGAAGTACCGGCAGATGGCGAGGTTGCCGCCCATGAACCAGAACCCGGGGTGTCCGCTCCACCGCCACATGGTCCGGAACTCGCCCTCCTCGTCGAAGCCCCAGACGTCACCGATCCGGTCGGCGACCTCGTCCCCGAAGATACCCCGCGCCTCGGTCCGCATGTTCTGGTACCCCGTCGCGAAGATGACCTCGTCCGCCTCGATCTCAGAGCCGTCGGCGAAGCGCAGCCCGCGGGGGAGCACCTCGGTGATCTCCTGGCCCTGCTTGATCTTGATCTCCCCGTCGATGATAAGCTGGCTGCACCCGACGTCGATGTAGTACCCGCCGCCGCGCTGGAAGTACTTGACGAAGAAGCCGCCGCCGCTCGGGCCCGTGTCGAGCTGGAACCCGACGCGGCGCAGCCCTTCGAGGAGCTCCGCGTCGTTGGCGTTCTGGCGCTGCGTGACGCCAATCTGGAGGGCCTTGAAGAGCTCGGCGGGCAGGCTCCACAGCCAGAGGTCCGCGTCGTCGACGGGCGCCGAGTCCTCGTCGTAGAGCCCCTTGAGCCCGATGTCCGTGATTGAGGCCGACGAGACGACGCACGTCGAGCTGCGCTGCACCATCGTCACGTTGTAGCCGTTCTCGTAAAAGTCCTGCGCGATGTCGTGGCCCGAGTTGCACGAGCCGACGACGACGGCCTTCTTGCCCTTGGAGTTGGGCTTCGCGCCCGAGAACTCGGAGCTGTGGCACAGCCGGTCCCCGCGGAAGTTGCCCATGCCCTTGATGTCCGGGAAGAACATCTTGCCAGAGTGGCCCGTGGCTTGGATGACGTGCCGCGCGTGCAGCTGCCGGGTCTCCCGCGAGCCATCGGGCTTCTGACGGTCGAGGGTGAGCGTCCACTGCCTCTTGGAGTCGTCCCAGGACGACTTGGTCAACGTCGTCGAGTTCCAGACGTTGAGCTCCAGTAGGCTGGCGTAGGCCTCGAAGAAGTCCGCGATCTTGTCTTTGGGCGTGAAGATGGGCCAGTTTGCGGGGAAGCTGATGTAGGGGAGGTGGTCGTACCAGACGGGGTCGTGGAGGACGAGCTGGTGGTAGCGGTTTCTCCACGAGTCGCCCACCCGAGCCTGTTTGTCGACTACCAAGGCGTTGATGTTGAGCATCTTAAGGCGGGCAGCCACGGTCAGACCGGCTTGGCCGGCACCTGTGCAAGTGCAAGTGTGAGCTTGAGATTCCCCGAGGTATGACTGCCACAAGACTTACCGATGATGACGACCGTTGGTTCCGAGTCGACGTAGTTGACTGCATCCTCTCGCTTCTCCTTCCAGTTCTTCCCGTCGCGGATGCCGACGTGTTCAACGCCCTTGTCGCGGCGGTGCCGCAGAGGCTCCTCGTGTCCCTGGATCTCGCGGAGAGTTGTGTAGAAAGTGAGGATCTCCCACTTACTGCCCGACTCGACCAGACGGACGACACCCTGGCCCGGGCCAACTTCGGTGTCAACATTGATGAAGAACTGTAGGCACAGCACCTCGTCGTGTGCGTCGAGCGCCGCGAGGTGCGGCGCGCGGTACTCGCTCGAGCTATCGACGCGGACCTCGGTGAGGCGACACCGGCTGCTCAGGAACTTCTCAATCTTGTCCCTACCCTTGAGTGTGCGCAGGTCCCATGACAGACACAGGTGGTCGCGCCAGTAGCCGTCCGACACGAAGAGGCCGGCGAGGTTCCTATAGTTCCGGGACCGCAAGGCCGAGTTGAAGGCGTTCGTGACCTCGGCTGCGGCCTTTGCCGCGTCGACCGACTTCGAGCGGACCGACGGCGGATACGGCCGGGCCTGGAGGTTTACCGAGCCGGGCTCGATGCGTTCGTTGTGCCGGAGTGGTGCTGCCATGGTGTATGGTCTGTCGTGAAGCAAGCGTCAACGAGCAGGCATGTGGTCGCTCGGCAAAGTTCGTCCGTGATGTTTGGCTGTAATGGCTCGCACCAAATGGAGGGGATTAAGGATTTATGGACGGACGTGCCAATGGAGAAAGCTACCCCTCTTCACGAAGGAATGTTTCCGTTCCTCCGCTCCGGAGGCTGAGTCGTGACATCACCTGATGGGGTTGGACACAAACACGTACGCATAGATGAGGGGAATCCCCGGGGATAGATTGGCCTGTGTAATACGTCCGTAGGACGAGCTGCGTTTCCCGTCCAGCTGTGCCGCGGGCGATGGAGGGAAAAGGCTGTACCAACTTGCGGGCGTCCACCCAGCTGTGCTTCCCTCAACAAGTTTCGCCAATGTGTGGAGTTGGAGCTGCCAAGGTTCCACAGGACCAGAGCTCCAGCTCTTTCCCCGCGCGGAAGTGTCTCGGTTTGTCTCTCAGCTGCAGGTGATAACGCGCCACCGGTTGCCATAGGGCGGCCGAGGGGGAAGAGGCCACAACCCTGGCAGAATGTCCGAGGCAAATCAGACGGCTTTGTGCCGCAGACACCATGGTATGTTGAGCTCCGCCCCCGCTGGCGGCTCGAATTACCCCGGGTTTGGACGGGACCAGCGGCAACGCTGACGCAGGGCGTGGAGAGCTTTCTCCGCACTGGAGTTCGCGGGGTCGAACCGGGGTCAAATCATAGAGTTGTCATCTGGAGATCTATTTACAACGGGCTCAAATTTAAGCCTTTGCCAATTGAAACTAGAACGTCTTGGCTTCTGGTCTCGATCAGATTGATAAATGATGGACGATCTTCAGGGTAAATACACGAAGTTCCGTGACCGTCAGAAGTACTCCAGCAACTCTTCAAGACGTTCCAAGAGCAGGCTGTGTGGCATCTGGATGCCAGAGTTGGTGGGGGTGATGCGGGGAAGATGAGCGACGTGCATGAAAGGTTCCGGGGGAAAGGAATCCAAAGTCCGACGCGGCATTTTTCCGACATTGTAGTGGCATTCCCGAGGCGTCCGGGTAGAGCGGCCTGCTGAATGCAGTTATCTGCGGGCTCTTCAGTTCAGGGACAGTAGCCAACTAAGCCTTTAAACTTGAGATGTCTACTAACTAATGCAGGACAGACTTCATGGTTAAGCTAGGAGGACTGTTGATTTCAGTAACTGTAAGCATGCCCGATAGGATCTGCTCGATAAGAAAAGAGATTTGATAGACACGTTGGCTTTCTTGTAGGGAATTGATGCGGACGCATCAACCTTAAGGGACGCATCACATTTACTCCTTCCCATTGGTCCAAAAAAAAATTGTTAGTGTACTCTAATTCTGCCAGCTGTACCACAAGTACCACCACCTAAACCACCAACTCTGCCACCTAGCCCGTCAAGTCCACGTCTTGATGCGTCGCAACAGTACCCATTCATCACCACAAAACTTGTATTCTATTTACCACAATGGCTTCTCTTAGTACTATCTCCGTTCCATCACCTGCACCTCGACGGAACCCAAAGCGTTGCACACGAAGTCCAAGTCCTTCGGACCAGTTACGTTCTGAGAAACGTCAACAGCAACAGACTGACCTCCGCCAACCATCACCTGTACCGTGCACCAGCAGTAGTGGCTCCAGTGTTGGACTTTACTATGGGATCGGCGATGATGGTGGACTCGATAACATCTTTGCTACCCACCCGCAGTCATTTACCTCTATCCCAGAGCCCCATGGACTCCGGAGGTATGATGCTACTGCTGTCGAGACATATAACAACCACAAGATTTGGCTTGCTCTTCAGTATCCTCCTCACAAACTCTAGCAGCAGATCAAGATACCTATACTTAGTCCAGAATACGGCCTATTACCCTCTCACCAAAAAAACCACCTACAGCTAGACACCCAACAATTTAAGTCGAGACCAGAACCAACCCCCACCGAGTTTACCTCTACATTAAGCATAGTTCGAAAAGTCATTGGAAAAGAGAGGGCCTTAACCGAGAAGGCTATTCAAGCATACGAACGAGTCCGACGATATCGAGAGTGGATGGGTTATTCACCCCACTCCTCAGCTACAACTTCGGTTACCTCCAATTCTCCTCCAACCTACTCTCCACCCCGATCTACCCGACCATCAACCAGTCCTCGACTCCATACTCTATTATCCAATCTATCCAAAAAGTCCTCTTCGCCTACACCCAATACTATTTTAAACCCACCAATCCCGGGCGACCCGGAACCATCTATAGAATCCCTATTCAACCAAGTCAATACTTTTACAAAAGTCAATAGGTTTGGGATTACAAAATCCAACGGAATAAAGCGTAGTAGTCGAATAGTTCGGTATACATTACAGTATGACCGATTTAGGGAACCCAAGCCTTGTCGTAGTACTAGTAATCAACAACGGAAGTCCCGGAAGTGTAGATATCAGTAGATGATTATTGCAGAGGCTCTACAAGAGGGGAAGTGGCTTTTACGGTACCACTCGAAGTCTGAGCACAGCCAGCATAACCATAGGCCTATCCTTGACGCTTCTACACATCCATCCCACAGAAGACTGGACGAATCTACCAAGACTGCAATCGAGACAATAAGTCGTCGTTGTGAAGGGCCAAAGGGTCGTGTCACACGAGGAACAATGGTCAATTGCTGTCTATGTTCTGACTTGGAAAAGAAAGGAAGAAAGACAGACATTGGGTCCTGCGTTGCAGGCGTAAGAAATAGGAACGTGAGTTCCCCACTAGTCGGTCCTCGACTCCACAAGTCAGTATCGGCTAACGCCGATACTCCGATCAGGCGCAGCCTGTAACAGTCGTATTAGTATCCGGGCTCGCGATATACGCGCCGTTATTCAAGAACAGTTCCCTGACTCCAACTTCACACAACGGGATATCTATAACGCCAGAGCACTCATCAACCGCAAAAAACTAGATAGGTACTCATCAAGTACAGCACTAATCAAGCTCTTTCATGTTACGAGCAGGTCAGGGCAACCAACTGCACCACAAAGCAAAAGCTTCGGTAATGATGCGCACGCATCATTATCCCCTGTTCTGCACTATATAGTCACGCCGGCCAGCACCCCTACTGGTTGGGTCGTAACATTTCATAAGCGTAGGATTCCCTACATTGTAAAGTAGGATAAGGATAATTCTAATCGGCTTGTTAGTCTTATATAGACCTTTCCTTACTACCTCCAGATGTAGAAACGATTCCCCGAGGTTATCAGCTTTAATAACACATACAACACAAATCGATTCAAACTGTGAGGACCAGCCTTCATAACGATCAGTATTGTAGCTCTTAGGCCGAAAGCCTAATAGCCACAACAGCCACAGCCCTGAGGGTCAGGCTGTGGCGCACGAAGGAGGGCTAAGCAAGGCCTCGGCATGAGCTCCACCGACCCCTCATACTAGGTCGCGATCTCATATCCCGGCCTTTGCTCGTTTGGTTCTTCTCTTCTCTAGTTTAGGATCTTGGTCTATAGCGCCCAATCGAGGAGTCATCTCACCGTTGTTCTGGCCGTGACACAAACTACCATTATTCCAAGCCACTCGACATACATGTCTTAGTTCTGTGTTTAATACAGCATTTAGCCTTATTAACAATAAGCGACTTAAAGGGTTTCAGTTCCTTTCTAATAGTATACGTCAGCTTACCACCCAGAACTCGATCCGCCAACCCAATATTATCATCACCGACTACGATAAGCAGATAAAGAATGCCTTGAACCAACAATTCCCTAGAGTACAACAGCAACTCTGCATCCACCACATCAATTCCAATGTCCTTCTTAAAGCTAAACAGAAGTGGCTAAAGGATAAGGATCACGATAGTAATTCCAGTGAATCCGAAAGGGAGGAGCCATCCACAGCTACAGCTGAACTTAGTGATGAGTACCGGGGATACATTCGTACCCCAGCAAGCGACAGCATTTCTCATACCTATCGTAGGGTCTTGGACATGTAGAAGCTTGTTATATTTACTAAGACCGAGGAAGCTCACGAAAAGGCCTAGACCAATCTCTGCAAGGAATTTGACGACCAGCGACCAATTCTGCACTACTTGTATGAACATACATGCCTGTTAGGGCACAATAGGCCCGCTACTTTATTCGCCACTACCAGAACTTTGGTATTCGTGTTACTTCAGGCACCGAAGCAAGCAACAACAACATCAAGGGCTACCTACTCAATGGCCTCAGTCATCTATATCGACTTGTTGATGTTATACAGGATATAATTAGGGACCAGGAGCGGTCCTTTACTCAAACTTGTACCCAGGATAAATTACTAGCAAGTCGAGAGCATAGTCGCAGCCGGTCACAATATCTTAGTGTTACGGTCAGCTATCCGACAGTAGGGTCTGCTAACAGAAGCTGGGGATTGACGCGGTTGAACAGTATCGT